>JAMZAV010010424.1:0-21107 GCA_024449915.1 Sweltsa coloradensis
ATTTTTTTTTAAATTTTTATTTTTACAATGACGTTCCCGTTTTTTGGTTTTATAAAAGAGTAAAAAAACTGCCCCCGAAGATCCCGCTCAAATTAAAAAGTTCCGTAAATCTGTCAAATTTTTGTCCGATTTGAAATGAATTGGTTATTTGCAAAGGGAGGCTCCCTTGTTAAAATTTTAAAAAAATTTGATTTTTAACGGACCCGAAATTAACTTTGTAAAGGGGTTAGCCTTTTTTGAATTTTTTTGGCGAAAACTCACTGCACAAAAGGGAATTTTACTACTGCCCACGCTACTCTTGTTTTTTGTAAGATTTACATGACAGTTCCGGTTTTTTTGGGTTTTAAAAGTAAAAAAAATGCACCCGAAGATCCCGCTCAACTAAAATAAATTCCCTAATTGTCAATTTCTGTCCGATTTTACAAAGAATTGGGTTTTTTTGTCAATGGGGGACTCACTTGTTAAAAATTTTAAGAAAATATTGATTTTTTAGACGGACCCTAAATTAACAAGTTGTAAAGGTGTAAGCCTTTGTGAATTTTTCGGCGAAACACAATCAATGCACAACAGGGCATTCTACTTCTGCCCACTCTACTCTATAGTTAGTAGTAATGATTGACAGTGACAGTTCCCGTTTTGGTTTCAAAAAAGAGTAAAAAA
The DNA here is from genome assembly GCA_024449915.1 of Sweltsa coloradensis. Taxonomy (NCBI): domain Eukaryota; kingdom Metazoa; phylum Arthropoda; class Insecta; order Plecoptera; family Chloroperlidae; genus Sweltsa; species Sweltsa coloradensis. Next base: position 661 of record JAMZAV010010424.1, read on the forward strand.
CTTCTCCCAAAGATCCCAGCTCAAATAAATAAACTTCCGTAAATCTGGGTTCCACCCCCCCCAATTTTCTGTCCGATTTGACAATGAATTGGTTATTTGTCAATGGGAGGACTCCCTTGTTAATAATTTTTAAACAGAAAATTGATTTTGAGACGGACCCGAAATTACAAATTTGAAAAGGGGTTGCCTTTGTGAATTTTTGGGCGAAAACATCAACTGCACAACATGGCAATTTTTCTACTGGCCCACGTCTACTCTATAGTTTGATAGCAATGATTGACAGTGACAGTTCCGGTTTGTGGTTCAAAAAGAGTAAAAAAACGCACCCGAAGATCCCGCCAAAGTAAAATAAACTTCCCCGTACATATCTGTCAATTTCTGTCCGATTTGACAATGAAATTGGTTATTTGTCAATGGGAGGACGCTCCTTGTTAATAATTTTAAAGAAAATTATTGATTTTGAGACCGCTGGACCCGAAATTAACAAATTTGTTAAAGGGGTTAGCCTTGTGGTGAATTGTTTGGTGAAACATCAACGCACAACAGGGCAATTTTCACTACTTTGCCCACGTCCTACTCTATAGTTAGTAGCAATGATTGACAGTTAACAGTACCGGGTTTGGTTCATAAAAGAATAAAACAAACTGCACCGGAAGATCCCGCTCAAAGTACAAAAATAAAAACTTTCTGTAAAATTCTGTCCATTTCTTCTTTCTCGATTTGACAATGAATTGGTTATTTGTCATGGGAGGACACCCTTGTTAATTAATTTTTAAGAAATTATTGATTTTGAGACGGGACCCCCCGAAATTAACAAATTTGTAAAGGGGTTAGCCTTTGTGAATTTTTTGCGAAAACCCTCAACTGCACAACAGGTGCAAATTTTACTACTGCCCACGTCTACTCTATAGTTAGAGCAATGATTGACAGTGACAGTTCCGGTTTTTGGTTCATAAAAGAGTAACAAAACTGCACCCGAAGATCCCGCTTCAAAGTAAAATAAACTTCCGTAAATCTGTCAATTTCTGTCCGATTTGACAATGAATTGGTTATTTGTCAATGGGAGGACTCCCTTGTTAATAATTTTAAAGAAAATATTGATTTTGAGACGGACCCGAAATAAACAAATTTGTAAAGGGGTTAGCCTTTGTGAATTTTTTGGCGAAAACATCAACTGCACAACGGGCAATTCACTACTTGCCCACTCTACTCTATAGTTAGTATTAATGATTGACAGTGAACGTTCCCGTTTTTGGTTCTAAAAGAGTAAAAAAACTGGCAACTCCGAAGATCCCGCTCAAGTAAAATAAACTTCCGTACAATCTGTCCATTTCTGTCGGCGATTTGCCAATGAATTGGTTATTTGTCAATGAGGAGGACTCCCTTGTTAATAATTTTAAAAGGAATTATTGATTTTGAACGGACCCAAAATCAACAAATTTTGTAAGGGTTAGCATTGTGAATTTTTTTGGCGAACACATCAACTGCACAACGGCAATTTCCACTCTACTACTGCCCACGTCTACTCTATAGTTAGTAGTAATGATTGACAGTGACAGTTCCGTTTGGTTCATAAAGAGTAAAAAAACTTCACCCGAAGATCCCCTTGCTCACAGTAAAAAAACTTCCGTAATCTGTCAATTTCTGTCCGATTTGCCATGAATTGGTTATATTCAATGGTAGGACTCCCTTGTTAATAATTTTAAAGAAAATATTGATTTTGAGACGGACACAAAATTAACAATTTTTTAAGGGGTTAGCCTTTGTGAATTTTTTTTTGCGAAACATCAACTGGCACAACATGGCAATTCTAATACTGCCCAGGTGTATACTCTTTAGTTAGTAATTATGATTGACAGTGACAGTTCCCGTTTGGTTCAGAAAGAGTAAAAAAACTGCGCCCCGAACCCCCGAAGGATCCCGCTCAAAAGTTAAATAAACCTTCCGTAAATCTGTCAATTTCTGTCCGAATTTGACAATGAATTGGTTTTTGTCAAGTGGGTGGACTCCCTTGTTAATAATTTACAAGAAAATATTGATTTTGAGGACGGACCCGACATTAACAAATTTGTAAAGTGGTTTAGCCTTTTGTGAATTTTTTGGACGAAAAACATCAACTGCACAACAGGGCAATTTCACTACTGCCCCGTCTACTCTATAGTAGTAGCAATGATTGACAGTGACAGTTCCGTTTTTGGTTCTAAAAGAGTAAAAAAAACTGCACCCGAAGATCCCGCTTCAAACTAAAATAACTTCGTAAATCTGTCAATTTCGGTCCGATTTGACAATGAATTGGTGATTTGTCAGGGGAGGACTCCCTTGTTAATAATTTTAAAGAAAATATTGATTTTGAGACGGTACCCTTAATTAACACATTTTGTAAGGGGTTAGCCTTTGTGAATTTTTGCGAAAACAATCAACTGCACAACAGGGCATCTACTACTCTCTACTCTTGCCCAGTGTAATCGTTTAGTTTAGTAAGTTATGATTGAAGTGACATTCCCGTTTTGGTCATAAAAGAGTAAAAAACTGCACCCGAAGATCCCCCCGCTCAAAGTTAAATCAAGTTCCTTAATCCTGTTTAATTCTGTCCGATTTGACATGAATTGGTTATTTGTCAATGGGAGGACTCCCGTGTTAATAATTTTAAAGAAAATATTGATTTTGAGGACGGACCCGAATTAACAAATTTGGTAAAGGGGTTGCCTTTGGTGAATTTTTTTGGCAAACATCAACTGCACAACAGGGCAATTTTACTACTGCCCACGTCTACTCTATAGTTAGTTTTGTAATGATTGTACAGTGGACAGTTCCTGGTTTTGGTTCATAAAATATTAAAAAAACTGCACGCGAAGATCCCGCTCAAAGTCAAATAAACTTTCCTTAAATCTGTCATTTCTGTCCGCTTTGACAATTGTAATTGGGGGTTATTTGGGTGTTTCATGGGAGGACTCCCTTGTTAATAATTTGTAAAGAAAAATAATTGATTTGTGGAGAACGGACCCTAAATTAAAACAAATTTGTAAAGGGGGTTTAGGCCTTTGTAATTTTTTGCGAAAACATCAACTGCACAACAGGGCTATTCTAATACTGCCCACGTTCTACTCTACAGTTGTAGTAAATGATTGACAGTGACAGTTCCCGTTTTGGTTCATAAAAAGGTAAAAAAAACTGCACCCTGAAGATCCCGCTCAAAGGTAAATAAACTTCCGTAAATCTGTCAATTTCTGTCCGATTTGACATGAATTGGTTATTTGTCAGGGAGGACTCCCTTTTTAATAATTTTGACGAAAATATTGATTTTAGAAGACGGACCCGGAAATTAACAAATTTGTAAAGGGGTTTGCCTTTGTGAATTTTTTGGCGAAAACATCACTGCACAACATGGCAATTTTACTACTCTGCCCTCGTCTACTCGATAGGTATAGCAATGATTGACAGTGACCAGTTTTCCGGTTTTGGTTCAATAAAAGAGTAAAAAAACTGCACCGGAAGATCCCGGCTCAAAGTAAAATAAACTTCCGTAAATCTGGTCAATTTCTGTCCGATTTGACAATGACTGGTTATTTGTCAATGGGGAGGACTCCCTTGTTAATAATTTTAAAGAAAATATTGATTTTGAAGACGGACTCGAAATTAACAAATTTGTTCAAGGGGTAAGCCTTTGGTGGAATTTTTTCGGCGAAAACATCAAATCACAAACAGGGCAATTCTACTTCTAGGCCCACGTCTACTCTATAGTTAGTGTAATGATTGACAGTGAAACACGTTCCCGTTTTGGTTAAAAAAAGAGTAAAAAAACTGCTCCCAAAGATCCCTCTCAAAGTAAACTAAACTTCCGTAATCTGTCAATTTCTGTCCGATTTGACAATGAAATTGGTTATTTGTCAATAATAGGACTCCCGTTGTTAATAATTTACGAAAATATTGAGTTTGAGCGGACCCGAAATTAACAAATTTGAAAAGGGGTTTTAGCCGTTTGTGAATTTTTGGCGAACATCAACTGCACAACATGGCAATTTTTCTACGGCCCCCACGTCCTACTCTATAGTTAGTACCAATGATTGACAGTGACAGTTCCGGTTTTTGGGTTCATAAAGAGTAAAAAAACTGCAACCCGAAGATCCCGCTCCAAGTAAAATAAACTTCCGATAAATCCTTTTCAATTTCTGTCGCGATTTGGACAATGAATTGGTTATTTGTCAATGGGAGGACACCCATGTTAATAGTTTTTAAAAGAAAATATTGAGTTTGAGACGGACCCGAAATTAACAAATTTGGAAAGGGTTTAGCCTTTGTGATTTTTTGGTGAAACATCACTGCACAACAGGCATTTCACTACTTACTGCCCCACGTCTACTCTATAGTTAGTAGTAATGATTTTACAGTGACAGTTCCCCGTTTTGGTTCATAAAATAGTAAAAAAACTGCCAAACTGCCCCGAAGATCCCGCTCAAAGTAAAAATAAACTTCCGTAAATCTTTTCAATTTCTGTCCGATTTTACAATGAATGGTTGTTTGTTCAATGGGAGGCTCCCTTGTTAATATTTTAAAGAAAATATTGATTTTAAAACGGACCCGGAAATTTAACAAATTATAAAGGGGTTAGCCTTTGTGAATTTTTTGGTGAAAACTCAACTGCACAACAGGGCAATTTCACTACTACTGCCCACGTCTACTCTTTATAGTTGTTGTAGTAATGATTGACAGTGACAGTTCCCTTTTGGTTCTAAAGGTAAAAAAAAACTGCACCCCGAAGATCCTCTCAAAGTAAATAACTTCCGTAAATCTGTCAATTTCTGTCCGATTTGCAATGAATTGGTTATTTGTCAATGGGAGGACCTCCCTTGGGTTAATAATTTTAAAGAAAATATTGATTTTTTTGAGACGGACCCTAAATTAACAATTTGTAAAAGGGGTTAGCCTTTGGAATTTTTTTGCAAAAACATCACTGCACAACAGGGCAATTCTAATACTGCCCAAGGGTAAACTTTTTATTTAGTTAGTAGTTATGATGAAAAGTGACAGTTCCCGTTTTGGTTCATATAAAAGCGTACAAAAACTGCACCCGAATATCCCGCTCAAAGTTAAATAGACTTCCGCTAAATCTGTCATTTCTGTCCGATTTGACATGATTTGGTTATTTGTCAATGGAGGACTCCCTTGTTAATATTTTAAAGAAAATATTGATTTTGAGAAGGACCCGAAATTAACAAATTTGTAAAAGGGGTTAGCCTTTGTGAAATTTTTTTTGTTTGGCGAAAATATCAACTGCACAACAGGCAATTTTACCTAATGCCCACGTTCTACTCTATAGTTTAGTAGCAATGATGACAGGTACAGTTCCGGTTTTGGTTCATAAAATAGTAAAAAACTACAAACCCGAAGATCCGCTCAAAGTAAAATAAACTTCACGTAAATCTGTCATTTCTGTCCGATTTGACAAATGATTAATTGGTGATTTAATTTTCAATGTTAGGACTTCCCTTGTTAATAATTTAACAGACAATAATGGATTTTGAGACGGACCCGAAAATTAACAAATTTGTAAAGGGGTTGCCTTTGTGAAATTTTTTGGCGAAAACATCAACTGCACAACAGGGCAAATTTTACTACTGCCCACGTCTACTCTTATAGTTTAGTTTGTACATGATTTACAGTGACAGTTACCGGTTTTTGGTTCATAAAAGGTAAAAAAACTGCACCGAAGACCCGCTTCAAACTAAATAAACTTCCTGTAATCGGCCAATTCTGTCCGATTTGACAATGCAATTGGTTATTTTGCAATGGGGAGGGACTCACTTGTTAATAATTTTAAGAAAATATTGATTTTGGACGGACCCTAAATTAAAACCAATTTTGTAACAGGGTTTAGCCTTTGTGAATTTTTTTTTTGTGCGAAAACATCAACTTGTCACAACAGGCTAATCTAATACTGCCCCACGTCTTACTCTATAGTTATAGTAATATCGACATGACAGTTCCCGTTCTGGTTCATAAAAGAGTAAAAAAACTGCACTGCACCCGAGATCCCGCTGGCAAATGTACATAAACTTCCGTAATCTGTCAATTTTTCTGTCCGATTTGGACAATGAATTGGTTATTTGTCAATGGATGACTCCCTTGTTAATAATTTTGAAGAAAATATTGATTTTGAGACGGCCCACGAATTAACAAATTTGTAAAGGGTTAGCCGTTTGTGATTTTTTTGGCGAAAACATCAACTGCACAACAGTGGCAATTTTTACTACTACTGCCTCTCTTCTACTTGCTATAGTTAGTAGCAATGATTGAAACAGTGACAGTTCCGTTTTGGTTCTAAAATTAGTAAAAAAAATGCACCCAGAAGATCCCGCTCAAAGTAAAATAACTTCCGTAAGTCCTTCAATTTTCTGTCCGATTTGGACAATGAATTGGTTATTTTTGTCAATGGAGGACTTCCCTTGTTAATAATTTTAAACGAAAATATCTGTTTGAGACGGCTCCGAAATTAGACAAATTTGTAAAGGGGTAAGCCTTTTTGTGATTTTTTCGGCGAAAACATCAAATGCAACAACAGGGCAATTCTACTTCTGCCCACGTCTACTCTATAGTTAGTAGTAATGATTGACAGTGACAGTTTTCCCGTTTTGGTTCAAAAAAGATAAAAAAACTGCTCTGCTCCCAAAGATCCCGCTCAAAGTAACTAACTTCCGTAAATCTGTCAAGTTCTGGTCCGATTTGACATGATTGGTTAGTTGTCAATGGAGGACTCCCTTGTTAATATTTAAAGAAATCTTGATTTTGAGACGGACCCGAAATTAACAAATTTGGAAAAGGGGTTTAGCCTTTTTGTGAATTTTTTTTTGGGCGAAAAACACATCACTGCACAACATGGCAATTTTTCTTTCTATTCTACTGCCCACTTCCTACTCTTATAGTTAAAATGCAATGATTGACAGTGACAGTTCCGGTTTTTGGTTCATAAAAGAGTAAAAAACTGCACCCCGAAGATCCCGACTCCAAAGTAAAATAAACTTTCCGTAAATCTGTCATTTCTGTTCCGATTTGACAATGAATTGGTTATTGGACAATGGGGGGACTCCCTTGTTAATAATTTTAAAGAAAATATTGAATTTTGAACGGACCCGAAATTAACAAATTTGTAACAGTGGGTTAGCCTTTTGTGAATTTTTTTGGGTGAAAACATCAACTGCACAACAGGGCAATATCACTACTCTGCCCACGTCTACTCTATAGTTAGTACGCAATGATTGACAGTGACTAGTTCCTGTTTTGGTTCATAAAGAGTAAAAAAAACTGCATGCACCGGAAGATCCCCGCTCAAAGTAAAATAAACTTCGTAAATCTGTCAATTTCTGTCCGATTTGAAATGAATTGGGTTATTTGTCAATGGGAGGTCACCCTTTGTTAATAATTTTAAAGACATTATTGATTTTGAGACCTGACCCGAAATATTAACAAATTTGTAAAGGGGTTAGCCTTTTGTGAATTTTTTGGCAGCAAACATCAACTGCCAACAGGGCACTTCACTACTGCCCACGTCTACTCTTAGTTAGTAGTAAATATTTGACAGTGACAGTTTCCCGTTTTGGTTCATAAAAGGTAGAAAAAACTTCACCCGAAGATCCCGCTCAAGTAAAATAAACTTCCGTAAATCTGTCAATTTTTCTGTCCCGATTTTGCCAATGATTGGTTATCTGTCAATGGGAGGATCCCTTGTTAATAATTTTAAAGAAATATTGATTTTTGAGACGGACCCTAAATTAACAAATTTGTAAAGGGGTTAGCCTTTGGTGAATTTTTTTTGCAAAGACAATCAACTGCACAACAGGGCAGTGTCTAAATACATAAAAAGCCCAGGTGTACCTCTTTAGGTTTAGTAGTTATGATTGACAGTGGACAGTTCCCGTTTTGGATTTCCTAAGAGTAAAAAAACGCACCCGAAGATCCCGCCAAGTTATTAAACTTCTTTCCGTAAATCTGTGCAATTTCTGTCCGATTTGACAATGAATTGGTTATTTTTTTTTTTTGTCATTGGGTGACTCCCTTGTTAAGCATTTTAAAAGAAAATATTGTTTTGAGAACGGACCCGAAATTAAACAAATTTGTAGGGTTAGCCTTTGTGAATTTTTTGGTGAAACATCAACTCTGCACAACAGGGCAAATTCACTACTGCCCACGTCTACTCTATAGTTAGTAGTAATGAATTGACAGTGACAGTTCCCGTTTTGGTTCATAAAAGAGTAAAAAAAACTGCACCCGAAGATCCCCCCCGCTCAAAGTAAAATCAACTCCGTAAATCTGTCAATATTCGGTCCGATTTGACAATGAATTGGTTATTTGTCCCAAAATGGGAGGACTCCTTTTGTTAATAATTTAATTAAAGAAAATATTGATTTTGAAAAGACGGACCTTAATTAGCAAAATTTGTAAGGGGTTAGCCTTTGTGAATTTTTTGCGAAAACATCAACTGCACAACAGGGCAATTCTACTACTGCCCAGGTGTAATCTTTAGTTAGTAGTTATGATTGAAAGTGACGTTCCCGTTTTGGTTCATAAAGAGTAAAAAAGACTGCACCCTAAGATACCCGCTCAAAGTTAAATAAGTCCGTAAATCTTTTTTAATATTTCTGTCCGATTGACAATGCAGTCTGGTTATTTGCCAATGGTAGGACTCCCTTGTTAATAATTTTAAAGAAAATATTGATTTTGAGACGGAACGAAATTAACAAAATTTTGTAAAGGGGTTAGCCTTTTTTGAATTTGTTTGGCGAAACATCAACTGCACAACAGGGCATATTTTACTACTGCCCACGTCTACTCTATAGAGTTAGTTGTAATGATTTACAGTGAGCAGTTTCCGGTTTTGGTTTCATAAAAAAGGTAAAAAACTGCACCCGAAGATCCCGCTCAAAGTATAAAAAAATTCCCTAAAGCTGTCAATTTCTGTCCGATTTGACAATGAATTGGTTATTTGGTAAAAAATGGGAGGACTCCCCCTTTGTTAATAATTTTAAAGAAAATATTGATTTTGAGACGGACCCTAAATTAACAATTTGGTAAAGCGGTTACCTTTGTGAATTTTTTTGGCGAAAACAATCAACTGCACAACAGGGCTATTCTAATACTGCCCCACGTCTACTCTATAGTTAGTAGTAATGATTGACAGTGGACGTTCCCGTGTTGTGTTCATAAAAGATTAAAAAAAACTGCACCCGAAGATCCCGCTCAAAGGTAAATAACTTCCGTAAATCTGATCAATTTCTGTCCGATTTGACAATGATTGGTTTATTTGTCATGGGAGGACTCCCTTGTTAATAATTTTGTGAAGAAAAATATTGATTTTGAGACGGGACCCGAAATTAACAAATTTGTAAAGGGGTTAGCCTTTGTGAATTGTTTGCGAAAACATCAACTGCACAACAGGGACAATTTTTACTACTGCCCTCGTCTACTCTATAGTTAGTAGCAATGATTGACAGTGACAGTTTTCCGGTTTTTGGTTCATAAAGAGTAAAAAAACTGCCCCCGGAAGGATCCCGCTCAAAGTAAAATAAACTTCCGTAAATCTGTCCAATTCTGTCCGAGTTTGGACAATGACTTGTTTATTTGTCCCAATGGGAGGACTCCCTTGTTAATAATTTTAAAGTAAATTAATTGAGATTGAGACGGACCTCGAAATTAACAAATTTGTAAAGGGGTAAGCCCTTTGTGATTTTTCGCGGCGAAAACATCAAATGCACAACAGGGGCAATTCTACACTTCTGCCCACGTCTACTCTATAGTTAGTAGTATGATTGACAGTGACAGTTCCCTTTTTTGGTTAAAAAAGAGTAAAAAACTGCTCAACCAAAGATCCCGCTCAAGTAAAAATAAACTTCCGTAAATCTTCAATTTCGTCCGATTTGACATGAATTTGGTTATTTGTCAATAAGATGACTCCGCTTGTTTAGATAATTTAAAGAAAATATTGATTTTGAGACGGACCCGAAAATTTAACAAATTTGAAAAGGGGTTAGCCTTTGTGGAAGTTTTTGGCGAAAACATCAACGCACAACATGGCAATTTTTTCTACTCCCACGTCTACTCTATAAGTTAGTAGCAATGATTGACAGTGACCAAGTTCCGGTTTTGGTTCATAAAAGGAGTACAAAACGGCACCCGAAGATCCCGCCTCAAAGTAAAAATAAACTTCCGTAAATCTGTCATTTCTGTACGATTTGACAATGAATTGGTTATTTGTCAATGGGAGGACTCCTTGTTAATAATTTTAAAGAAAATATTGATTTTAACGGACCCAAATTAACAATTTGTAATGGGTTGAAGCCTTTGTTTGAATTTTTTGGAATAAAATCAAGCTGCACAAACATGGCAATTGTATTACGCCGTTGACAGTTTATTTAAGTAAGTTGTTAATATTAAAAAAAAGTGGACAGGTCCCGTTTTGGTTCATAAAAAAGTAAAAAACTGCACCCAGATCCGCGCTCAAGTAAAAAGGACTTCCGTAAATCTGTCCAATTTGTCGATTTACAATGAATGAGTTATATTCAGGGAAAGGGCTCCCTTGGTTAATAATTTAAAAGAAAATATTGTTTAGACGTAAATATTCCCGAATTTAACAAATTTGTTAAATTTGTAATGGGTCTTGTGAATAATTTTGGCGAAAAATCAATGCACAAGACGGACCCAATTCTATACTAAGGTTACTCTTTAGTTTATTTGTAAAATTGACAGTGACAGTTCCGTTTTGTTCCCATAATATATAGTTATAAATTGCACGCGAAGTCCCGTTTCAAGAGTAAAATAAACTTCCGAAATCTGTAAATTTCTGTCCAAAATTTTACAATTGCAATTTGGTTATTTAAGGTTTATAATGAGGACCCCTTGTTAATACTTTAAAAGAAAATATTGATTTTGAGACGGACCCGAAATTAACAAATTTGGGTTAGTAATTTTGTGAATTCCAAACATCAAATCCAAAGTGCATCTACTTCTTAGTTATGTAATACTTCAGTAGAATTGTAAAAAGACAGTTCCGTTGGTATAAAAGAGTCAAAAACTGCCCCCAATAGATACGCTCAAAGTCAATAAACTTTCCGTAATTTGTACAAATTTTTGTCCATTTGACAATGATTTGTTAATGTAATTGAGAGGACTCTTGTTAAATTTAAAGAAAATATTGATTTGAGACGGGACCCAAATTAATAAATTTTTAAAGGATACCTTGTGAATTTTTTCTCCCCGAAAACATCAACTGCACAACAGGTCAATTTCATACTGCCACGATCTACTCTATAGTTAGTAGTTATGATTTAACAGTGACAGTTCCCGTTTGGGACATTAAAAGAGTTAAAAACACTGCACCGAAAAACAAAGGATCCCGCTCAAAGTTAAATAAACATTCCGTTAAATCTGTCAATTTCTGTCGATTTGACAAGGAATTGGTTATTTGTCAATGGGAGAACTTCCGTGTGAATAATTTTAAAGAAAATATTGATTTTGAGACGGACCCGAAAATTAACAAATTTGGGGCTTGTGAATTTTTTGGAGAAAACATTCAACTGCAACAACAAGGGCAATTTCACTACTGCCCACGTCTACTCTATAAGTTGAGTAGTACTGATTGACGTGACAGTTCCCGTTTTTTGTTTCATAAAGAGTAAAAAATGCACCCGAAGATCCCGCTCAAAGTAAATAAGACTTCCCGTATAAATCTTACAATTTCTGTCGATTTGGACAATGAATTGGTTATTGTCAATGGGAGGATTCCCTTGTTAAAATTTTAAGAAAAATTGATTTTGAGACGACCCTTAATTAAAAAGTTGTAAAAGGGTTAGCCCTTTGTGAATTTTTTTGGCGAAAACATCCAACGCACAACAGGGCAATTCTACTACTGCCCAGGTGTAATCTTTAAGTTAGTAGTTTATGATTGACAGTGACAGTTCCGTTTTGGTTCATGAAAGAGTAATTAAAAAAACGCACCCGAAGATCCCGCTCAAAGTTAAATTAAATTCCGTAAATCTGTCAATTTCGTCCGTTTGGACAATGATATGGTTATTTGTCAATGGTGAGGACGCCTTGTTAATAATTTTAAAGAAAATATTGATTTTTGAGACGGACCGTAAATTAACAAATTTTGTAAAGGGGCGGTTAAGCCTTTGTGAAATTTTTTTGGCGGAAAACATCAACTGCACAACAGAGGCAATTTTATACTCGCCGGCCAAGTCTACTCTATAATTAGTAGTAATGATTGGACAGTGACAGTTCCGGTTTGGTTCAAAAAGAGTAAAAAAACCGCACCCGAAGATTTCCCGCTCAAAGTAAAATAAACTTCTTAAATCTGTCAATTTCTGTCCGATTTGACAATGAATTGGTTATTGTCAATGGAGGACTCATTGTAATTAATTTAAAGAAAAATATTGATTTTGAGACGGACCCTAAATTAAACAAATTTGTAAAGGGTTAGCTTGTGACTTTTTTGCGAAAACATCAACTGCACAACAGGGATATTCTAATACTGCCCACTCTACTCTATAGTTTAGTCGTAATGATGACAGGTGACAGTTCCCGTTTTGGTATCATAAAAGAGTAAAAAAAACGCACCCGAAGATCCCGCTCAAAGTAAAATAAACTTCCGTAAATCTGTCAATTTCCTGTCCGATTTGACAATGAATTGGTTTATTGTCAATGGGAGGACTCCTTGTAATAATTTTAAGAAAATATTGATGTTAAAACGGACCCCGAAATTAACAAATTGTAAAGGGGTTAGCCTTGTGAATTTTTTGGCCGAAAACATCAACTGCCACAACCAGGGCACCTTTTACTACTGCCCCACGTCTACTCTATAGTTAGTAGTAATGATTGGACAGTGACAGTTCCGTTTTGTTCATAAAAGAGTAAAAAAACTGATGCACCCGAAGATACGCTCAAAGTAAAATAAACTCCGTAAATCTGTCAATTTCTGTCCGATTGACCAAGGAATTGGTTATGTGTCAATGGGAGGACCCCTTGTTTTAAGAATTTTAAAGAAAAATATTGATTTTGAGGACGGACCCTAATTAACAAATTTGTAAAGGGGTTAGCTCTTGTGAATTGTTTGGTTGAAAACATTCAACTGGCACCAACAGGGCAAGTCACTACTGACCACGTATACTGATAGTTAGTAGGAATGTTGACAGTGACAGTTCCCGTTTTGGTCATAAAAGAGTAAAAAAACTGCACCCTGAAGATCCCGCTCAAAGTAAATAAACTTCCGTAAATCTGTCAATTTCTGTCGATTTGACAATGAATTGGTTATTTGTCAAATGGGAGACTCCCTGTTAATAATTTTAAAGAAAATATTGATTTGAGAACGGACCCTAAATAACAAATTGTAAAGGGGTGTTAGCCTTGTGAATTGTTTTGCCGAAAACATCAACTGCACAACAGGGCTATTCACTACTCGCCCACGTCTACTCTATAGTTAGTAGTAATGATTGACAGTGACAGTTCCCGTTTTGGTTCATAAAAGAGTAAAAAAATGCACCGAAGATCCCGCTCAAAGTAAATAAACTTCCGTAAATCTGTCAATTTCTGTCCGATTGACAATGATTGGTTATTTGTCAATGGGAGGATCCCTGTTAATAAAAAAAATAACCAAAAATTTTAAAGAAAATATGATTTTGAGAGGACCCGAAATTAACAAAATTTGAAAAGGGGTAGTTTAGCCTTTGTGAATTTTTTGGCGGAAAAATCAACGCACAAACAGGGCCAATTTTACTACGCCCACGTCTAACTCTATAGTTAGTAGCAATGATTGACAGTGAACAGTTCCGGTTTGTTCATAAAAGAGTTTAAAAAAACTGCACCCGAAGATCCCGCTCAAAGTAAAATTGAAACTTCCGTTAAATCTGTCAATTTCTGTCGATTTGACAATGAAGTGGTTATTTGCTCAATGGGAGGAATCCCTTGTTTAAATAATTTAAAGAAAAGATTGATTTTGAGCGGATCCCGAAATTAACAACTTTGTAAAGGGGTTAGCCTTTGTGAATTTTTTGGTGAAAACATCAACCTGCACAACAGGGCAAATTTCACTACTTGCCCACAGTCTACTCTATAGTTAGTAGTAATGAATGGACGTGACAGTTCCCGTTTTGGTTCATAAAAGAGAAACAAACGCACCCGAGATCCGCTCAAAGTAAAATCAAACTTCCGTAAAACTGTCAATTATGGTCCGATTTGACAATGAATTGGTTATTTGTCATGGGAGGACTCCTTTTGTTAATAATTTTAAAGAAAATATTGATTTTAAAACGGACCCGAAATTAACAAATTTGTAAAAGGGGTTAGCCTTTGTGAATTTTTGGTGAAAACATCAACTGCACAACAGGGAATTTCACTACTGCCACGTCTACTCGATAGTTAGTAGTAATGATTGACAGTGACAGTTCCCGTTTTGGTTCATAAAGAGTAAAAAACTGCCCACCCGAAAGATCCCGCTCAAAGTAAATAAACTTCCGTAAATCTGTCAATTTCTGTCCGATTTGACAATGAATTGGTTATTTGTCAATGGGGACTCCCTTGTTAATAATTTTAAAGGAAAATATTGATTTTGAGACGGACCCGAAATTAACAAATTTGTAAAGGGGTTAGCCTTGTGAATTTTTTGGGCGAAAACACAACTGCAAAACAGGGCAATTTTAACTGCCCACGTCTACTCTATAGTTAGTAGTACTGAATTGACAGTGACAGTTCCGTTTTGGTTCATAAAAGAGTAAAAAACTGCACCCGAAGATCCCGCTCAAAGTAAAAATAAACTTCCGTTAAATCGTCAATTTCTGCGATTTGACAAGAATTGGTTTTGTCAATGGAGGACTCCCTTGTTATATTTTTAAAGAAAATAGTTGATTTTGAGACGGACCCGAATTAACAAATTTGTTAAAGGGTAAGCTGTGAATTTTTTGGCGAAAACATCAACTGCACAACAGGGCAATTCTAATACTGCCCAGGTGTACTATTTAGTTAGTAGTTCTGATTGAAAGGACAGTTCCCGTTTTGGTTCATAAAAAGAGTAAAAAAACTGCACCCGAAGATCCCGCTCAAGCTAAATAAAACTACTTAAAATCTGTCAATTCTGTCCTGATTTGACAATGAATTGGTTATTGTCAATGGGAGGAATCCCTTGTAATAATTTTAAAGAAAATATTGATTTTGAGACGGACCCGAAATTAACAAATTTGATAAGGGGTTAGCCTT
Source organism: Sweltsa coloradensis (assembly GCA_024449915.1). NCBI lineage: Eukaryota > Metazoa > Arthropoda > Insecta > Plecoptera > Chloroperlidae > Sweltsa > Sweltsa coloradensis. Next base: position 15,898 of record JAMZAV010010424.1, read on the forward strand.
TGTGAAATTTTTGTGTCCCCCCCCCCCCCCCCCCGAAAAACAATTCAACTGCACAACAGGGCAATTCAGCTACGGCCCACGTCTTCTCTATAGGTAGTAGTAATGATGACAGTGACATTCCCGTTTTGGTTCAAAAAGAGTAAAAAAACTGCACCCGAAGATTCCGCTCAAAGTAAAAAAACTTCCGTAAATCTGTCAAATTTCTGTCCGATTTGACAATGAATGGTTATTTGCAATGGGAGGACTCCCTTGTTAATAATTTTAAAGAAAATATTGATTTTGAGACGGACCCGAACGAAATTAACAAATTGTAAAGGGGTTAGCCTTTGTGAATTTTTTGGCGAAAAACAATCAACTGCACAACAGTGGCAATTTTACTACTGCCCTACGTCTACTCTATAGTAGTAGCAATGATGACAGGGACAGTTCCGGTTGTCGGTTCATAAAAAGAGTAAAAAATGCACCCGAAGATCCGCTCAAAGTAAAATAAACTCCGTAAATTTGTCAATTTTCGTCCGATTGACAATGAATGGGTTATTTGTCAATGGGAGGACTCCCTTGTTAATATTTTTAAGAAAATATTGATTTTGAGACGGACCCGAAATAACAAATTGTAAAGGCGCGTTAGCCTTTGTGAATTTTGTGGCGAAAACATAAACTGCACAACAGGACAATTTTACCTACTGCCCACGTCTACTCTATAGTAAGTAGCAATGATTGACAGTGACAGTTCCGGTTTGGTTCATAAAAGAGTAAAAAAACGCACCCGAAGATCACCGCTCAAAGTAAAATAAAACCTTCCGTAAATCTGTCCAATTCTGTCCGATTTGACAATGAATTGGTTATTTGTCAAGGGTGAGGAATCCCTTGGGAATATTTTTAAAGAAAATATTGATTGTGAGACGGACCCGAAAGTAACAAATTTGTAAATTTGCACCTTTGTGAATTGTTTTGTCGAAAACATCAACTGCACAACAGGGCAATTTCATACTGCCCACGTCTACTATATAGTTAGTAGTAATGATTGACCAGTGACAGTTCCCGTTTTGGTCAAAAAAGAGTAAAAAACTGCACCCGAAGATCCCGCCAAAGTAAAATAAACTTCCGTAAATCTGTCAATTTCTGTCCGATTTGACAATAAAAATGGTGATTTGTCAATCGGAGGCCTCCCTTGTAATAATTTAAAAAAATATTGACTTTGAGGCGGACCGGAAATTAAAAACAAATTCGTAACGGGGTAAGCCTTTGCTGAAGTTTTCGGCGACAAACATCAAATGCAAAACAGGGCAATTCTACTACTGCCCACGTCTACTCTATAGTTAGTAGTAATGATTGACAGTGACAGGTCCGTTGTGGTTCAAAAAGAGTAAAAAAAATGCACCCGACGATTCCCGCTCAAGTAAAATAAACTCCGCTAAATCTGTCAATTTATGTCCGATTTGACAATGAATTGGTTATTTGTCAATGGGAGGACTCCCTTGTTAATAATTTAAGAAAATATTGATTTGAGACGGACCCGTAAATTACACAAATTTGTAAAGGGGTTAGCCTTTGGAATTTTTTGGCGAAAACATCAACTGCACAACAGGGCAATTTCACTAATGCCCACGGTGCTACTCTATAGTTAGGAGTAATGATTGACAGTGACAGTTCCCCGTTTTGTTCATAAAAGAGTAAAAGAACTGCACCGAAGATCCCGCTCAAAGAAAAAAACTCCGTAAATTCTGTCAATTTTCCGTCCGATTTGACAAGAATTGGTATTTGTCAATGGGAGGGACTCTCCTTGTAATAATTTTAAAGAAAATATTGATTTTGAGACGACTCAGAAAATAACAAATTGGTAAAGGGGTTAGTCTAGCCTTTGTGAATTTTTTTGGCCGAAAACATCAACGGCCACAACAGGGCAATTTTTATACTGCCCACGTCTAATTCTATAGTTAGTAGCAATGATTGACAGTGACAGTTCCGGTTTTGGTTCATAAAAAGAGTAAAAAACTGCACCGAAGATCCCGCTCAAGTAAACAATAAAACTTCCATAAATCTGTCAATTTCCGTCCGATTTGACAATGAATTGGTTATTTGTCAATGGGAGGACTCCCTTGGTTAATAATATTTAAGGAAAATATTGATTTGAGACGGACTCCAAATTAACAAATTTGTAAAAGGGGTTAGCCTTTGTGAAATTTTTTGTTGTGAAACATCAACTGCACAACAGGGCAATTTCACTACTGCCACGGCTACTATATAGTTAGTAGTACGGATTGACAGTGACAGTTCCCGTTTTGGTTCATAAAAGAGTAAAAAAACTGCACCCGAAGATCCCGCTCAAAGTTAAATATTAAACTTCCGTAAGATCTGTAATTTCTGTCCGATTTGACAATGAATTGTTATTTGTCAATGGGAGGACTCCCTTGGTAATAATTTTAAAGAAAATATTGATTTTAAAACGGACCCGAAAATTAACAAATTTGTAAAGGGCGTAGCCTTTGTGTTTTTTTTGGTGAAAAAACATCAACTGCACACAGGGCAATTTCACTACTGCCCACGTCTACTAATAGTAGTAGTAATGATGACAGTGACAGTTCCCCGTTTTTGTTCATATAAAGAGTTTAAAAAAACGGCACCCGAAGATCCCGCTCAAAGCTAAAATAAACTTTCGTAAATCTGTCAATTTCTGTCGATTTGACAATGACTCTTGGTTATTTGTCAATGGGAGGACCCCTTGGTTAATAATTTAAAGGGAAAATATTTGATTTTGAGACGGACCGAAATTAACAAATTGTAAAGGGGTTCGCCTTTGTGAATTTTTTGTGCGAAAACATCCAACTGCCACAACAGGGCAATTTACTATGCCCACGTATTATCTATCAGTTAGTAGTAATGATTGACAGTGACAGTTCCGTTTTGGTATAAAAGAGTAAAAAAACTGCACCGAAGACCCGCTCAATAGTAAAATAAACTTCGTAAATCTCGTCAATTCTGTCCGATTTGACAATGAATTGGTTATTTGTCAATGGGAGGACTCCCTTGTTAATATTTTTAAAGAAAATATGATTTTGAGACGGACCCCGAAATGAACAAATTTTAAAGTAAATTGTAAATTGTGAATTTTTGGCGAAAAACATCAACTGCACAAACAGGGCAATTCTAATACTCCCAGGTGTACGCTTTAGTTGTAGTTATGATGACAGTGACAGTGTCCGTTCTTGGTTCATAAAGGTAATGTTTAAAAAAAAAATGACCGAAGATCCGCTCAAAGTTAATAAACTTCCGTAAATCTGTCAATTTCTGTCCCGATTGACAATGCATAATGGTTTATTTGTTCAATGGGAGGACTCCCTTGTTACTAATTTTAAAGAAAATATTGATTTTGAGACGGACCCGAAATTAACAAATTTGTAAAGGGGTAGTTAGCCCTTTGTGAATTTTTGGCGAAAAAATCACTGCACAACAGGGCAATTTTTACTACTGCCCAACGTTCACTCTATAGTTAGTAGCAATGATTGCCGATTGACAGTTCCGTTTTGGTTCATAAAAGAGTGTTTTTTTAAAAAAAAACTGCACCGCAGATCCGCTCAAAGTAAAATAAACTTCGTAAATCTGTCCAGTTTACTGTCGAGTTGACAATGAATTGGTTATTTGTCAAGGGGAGGACTCCCTTGTGAATAATTTTAAAGAAAATATGATTTTGAGGACGGACCCGAAATTAACAAATTTGTAAAGGGTTAGCCCTTTGTGAATGTTTTGGTCGACAAAACATCAACTGCACAATTCAATTTCACTATGCCCAGTTACTCTATAGTTAGTAGTAATGATGACATGGGCAGTTTTCCCGGTTTGGTTTATAAAAGAGTAAAAAAACTGCACCCCAAAGATCCCGTCAAAGTTAAAAAACTTCCGTAAATCTGTCAATTTCTGTTGATTGACAATGAATTGGTTATTTGTCAAAGGGAGGGTCCCTTGTTTTAATTTTAAAAAAAATATTGATTTTTAGACGGACCCAAAAAAAAAATTTGTAAAGGGGTTTTGCTTTGTGAATTTTTTGGCGAAAAAATCAACCCGACAACAGGGCAATTTTTCTATGCCCCCCCCTTACTTATAGTTAGTAGCAATGATTTACAGTGACAGTTCGGTTTTGGTTCATAAAGAGTAAAAAAAACTGCACCCCAAGATCCCGCTCAAAAGTAAAATAAACTTTTCCCTAAATCTGTAATTTCTGTCCGATTTTACAATGAATTTGGGTTATTTGTCAATGGGAGGACTCCCTTGTTTAAAAATTTTTAAAAAAAATATTGATTTTTAGACGGACCGAAATTAAAAATTTGTTAAAGGGGGAAGCCTTTGTGAATTTTTCGGGCCCAAAAAAATCAAAGCAAACAGGGCAATTCTATTCTGCCCACGTTCTCTCTATGTTAGAAGTAATGATTGACAGTGACAGTTCCCCTTTGGTTCAAAAAAGAGAAAAAAAAAGCTCCAAAGATCCCGCTCAAAGTAAAATAAATTCCGTAAATCTGTTAAATTCCGTCCGATTTGACAATGAATTGGTTATTTTTCAATGGGAGGACTCCCTGTTAATAATTTAAAAAAAAATTGATTTTTAGACGGACCTTCATTAACCCCAAAATTTTTAAAGGGGTTAGCCTTTGTGAATTTTTTTTTCGAAACATCAACGCCCCAAAGGGCAATTCTACTACTGCCCAGGGGTTACTCTTTGTTAGTAGTTATGATTAAAAGTGCAGTTTCCGTTTTGGTCATAAAAGAGTAAAAAAAAATGCACCCGAAGATCCCGTCAAGTAAAAAAAACTTTCCCTAAATCTTTTAATTTCTGTCCCCATTTGACAATGAAATTTGGGTTTTTGTCAATGGGGGACCCCTTGGTTAAAATTTTAAAGAAAAAATTGATTTTGAGACGGACCCCAAATTTAAAAATTTGTAAAGGGGTAAACCTTTTTGAATTTTTGGCCGAAAAATCAAATCACAACAGGCAATTTATACGGCCCACGTTACTATAGTTAGTAGTAATGATTGACAGTGACGTTTCCCCTTTTGGTCAAAAAAGAGTTTAAAAAAAATGCACCCGAAGATCCCCCTCAAAGTAAAAAAACTTCGTAATCTGTCAATTTCTTTCCGATTTGCAAGAAAATTTGGTTATTTGTCAATGGGAAAACTCCCTTTTTAATAAATTTTTAAAAAAAATATATTTGGGGGAC
>JAMZAV010010425.1:0-21091 GCA_024449915.1 Sweltsa coloradensis
CTAACTGTTCTTTTTTTTTTTTCTTGGGTATTTAAAGTATTAGGGCTTAACATTAATTTATTTACATTTCCAAAAATGTCTATCCTCGTTCTTTTTTCATTTTTTCATTATTTTCTTTTTCTTTATAATGTTTTGACATGAATTTTAAATTAAAATATCGATAAAATTCCCACATAAAGATATCTTTGTCCCTAGCCTTAATTTATTTTGGAAGGAAATGCACTCGGAACAATAAAACCGTTGGCCTGGCTTCTACTGGTTTCCTTCTCTGTGCCTAACACATAATAATATCTGTTATTCATGTGATCATATGAGTGTGTCAACAGGAAGGGTGGACCTATAGGTGCCTGTCCCACCACAACTAATGGGGCATTGTCTCAACGTTCCCCTAGGCGGCAAAGTATTGTTCTTAGTTCGGGTCTCAACCTTTATATCTTAAGAAATTAGTTGTATTTTCTCATTTTCTCTGGGCACGATCAATACTTTAGAAAACGTTACTTTGCTTACAGAATTCATTGGTCACTTTGTTTAAGATTGCCTGGAGGAAAAATAAAGCTGACATTGTGGTTTGTATAATTTTGTGTAACTTGTAACTTTACAGTCGTGTGTGTTGATATGGGAATATTTAACATGTCGTACGTTTAGTAAGGAGAGTCCAGACCAAGCAATGAAAGCAGACTAAGAGCTAGCTGACACCACTTAGGATGGACTGACACAAAACTTAGAGTTATATTTCCCATGATAATTTAAATTGTATTTTTTCTACAAGGTTGGTTTTTTTCTACAAGGTTGGTACAGCAATTGAGTTGAGAATTGAGATCACTTCTTTCTAAGGTTGTAAAATGAAACGAAATTAAAAAAACATAAAGTGGATAAATTGATCAAAAAAGTAAAAACTCAAAACGCTTATCCATCAACGCGACTGTTAAATATCTTTCGCGAAGCGGCCTTGCTTCCCATAAGCACGTGACATCATGTTGCACAATGAGTGATATTAAAACGAGGGTATTAAACAGTGTCGCCTGGACCTGATTTAGCCTACACGTGTCTGCACTAGAGTACACGCATGTCCTGCACTAGCATAGGCGTGCGCAGGGGGGGGGGGGGGGGGGGCCTTGGCCCCCCATTAGGCCTAGAAATGTTATCCAAATTTTAATAGTTGAAAAGAAAATTAATTAATTTGAAAAATGTCTAGGCCCTACTTATTTTTCCGAATCTTTTTGACCTGCATACCTATTTCTCTCATTATCTCACATTCAAATAAGTTTTATAACAAAAATGCCACAAGGTATTAAGAGTAAATAATAGCCATTTTTACTCTCAAAATACGTCCCCCAAAAAAGTTAACCCCCAAAAAATGTCGCCTCCGGAGACTGGGGCTTTGCCCCAGACCCCCCCCCTCAAGCCTGATCCGCTGCCACCATTCCCTAGTCGGTATGGAAATCCTGTGGCCATGAGCGCCCGTAGGGCAAGCGGGGAAACTCCCATGGATAAGGCACATGAAATAAAAATTTCGGTATTGATATCAATTAGTTGAATTGAAACTAAAATTTCAAAATTAAAAAAGTGTGTGGAATTTTTTTGAAGGTTTCCTTTAAAATTTATTTTCGTTTTCTCTGTTTCGAGTATCGACTGCACAAAAATTACATAATTTTGGTATTGTATTCAGCACACTACTTTTTTCTAAAACCCACCAAACGCATTTTAAAAACCTGATTTTCAAAATTTTCGCCTGCAGCGCTGTTGTTGGGTGCTTGCCCAACGAAAGTACAAATTGTGAATTTTACCTCTCTCTGCCAAAATTCCTGCGGGCGCCCATGCCTGTGGCCCCCCCATTGTAAAATCTCTGCGCACGCCTATGCTCACTAGTGTAATAAGCCATGCGGAGTGAGCTGTGGACAAGCCAGACAGACATGCTTGAGGTGGTGACAACTAGACAAGATCATTGCCAAGGCCTGGACCTGCACTAGCCTACACGTGTCTGCACTAGAGTACACTCATGCCTGCACTAGCCTACACGTGTCTGCACTAGAGTACACGCATGTCCCCCCTAGTGTAATAAGCCATGCGGAGTGAGCTGTGGACAAGCCAGACAGACATGCTTGAGGTGGTGACAACTAGACAAGATCATTGCCAAGGGCGTGGCGTCTGACTGTATACATGTGTGTTCACACGCAAAAAGAGGCACAAATGTCCTTGGGCAGGTTTCTTCAACAAATTCTCATTCCATCCGCATCGATGGACAGAAAAAGAAATTCTGCTCTAAAGCGTTTCCCTTAATTTAGCAGAGTTCAAACGTTGGCGTTTGTGAATCTAATCTAGCTTAGACGATTGCCAAATCACTTATACGTTCAAGAATCAAGACAGTGATTTACAATACTGCGATTTAGAAATATCAAAGACATCATCATCTGGACTTTTCAAAATGTCTTAATTTAGATTCCTTCAGCCGTGAAGAGCGCAAACGAATGTATGTTCCTCCTGCTAACAATTTCTCAGGTTCCGAATGGAATACTTCGAAACTAATATCTCCCTCAAGGCGGCTGTGAAAGGGTCTTTGTCCCGATGCTGAAGGGAAGCGATGGTCTTCACAAATGAGGCGGTGGTGATCAGTTAGGGCCCAGCCCAATGATATTTAACATCAATAGTAGGCTAGATCCCCAGTCTCCAGTCATGATCCACTTCCGTGACAATTTGAAGCCATCTTGAAATGGTTAAGACTGTTGGCTAAGCTCGAAAAAAAGAAACAGGCTTTGACGCAGAACGCAGAGGTAAAGTCAGGATCACTGGGAAGCTCCATCGTTTATCCTATCGGGTTGTGGTTTGCATCAAAATGTTAAGTAAGAATGTGTTATAGTTGGTATCAAGGCACATTTTCCAAATACGCCTCACTTTTCTTTATAACTGACCGTAAATATGACACCAAACTGTTAATTTGTAGTCATTTCCCAATTTTGTTTAAGAGACAATAGTTTGAAATTTCAAAATCGGCTTTGAAAGAGACACGCGCTCATCCTTTGAGAATAGCCTCCTAAAAAATGCAGATTTTTTTGATGAAAATTTAAGGGTCAAAAAGCGGTACATTCTGTATGTGAAATTAGTTGGATTTGAATCTCGAGCGTTTTTTAAATGGACATTTAACATTGTAAAAAAAGTTGGCCCGAGCTTAGCAAACAGGCAGCGATTTGTAGCCCAAATATTTTTCAAAATGGCTGTCAGGTTAACAGGTGAGCATATTAGACATAAACACCAAATGATTGCTTTTAATTCCCTTATGCAATCTTCTTTTTGTTTCTGTTTGTGCATTTCCATGTTGCACAAGCTAAAACCATAGCAAACAATTCGTAAAAATACTTAAATCACATTTAAAACATAATGTCAAGCATAAATTGAAACGCCAAATCGCCATCTTGAAAAGGTCAGATTGTACGCTTCAGTTTGCTACGCTCGCGCCTGTACGGCCGTATTGGAGACTGGGGATCTAGCCTATTAGATGTTAAATATCATTGGACCCACCACATCAGAGCAACCGTGTGGTCTGAGAAGCAGTGATACGTCACAATCTGTCCCGGGCAGATCAGGCGAGAGGCGCTCGTAGTGATGTATCGCACTTTGTGGGGTAATTTATGCACTTCTCGGAAGAACGAATTAAAAGTATTAATTAAAATTAAGTCTTGTTTCGGTTTAAAGGGTCGATGATCTGTACTGCTGGATGTTCAGTACAGTACAGTACAGTACAGTACAGTACTGTTTGAGTGCAATGAGTTTACATTTTGCTTTATAACTGGTATTAAATGGCAAAAATTGATTTGGAGACCGACAGAGTTGGCTCGAGCGCTAAGCGCTACTCTGATTGGGAGGTCCTGGGTTCAAATCCGGTTCATACCTGTAATCCCGACTGAAGATATTTTCTAGGTTTGTCTTGGTCGTAATTAATGCGAATATAAGGGATTGAGTCCTCTTAAAGAGCCCTCAGACATCCATTCACAATAGTCCTAATTCCTATATTTAGTTAGTTTGTAGCACTTAATGCATTTGTATTTAAAATGTGTTTTTAAGAGGCATAGTTAGTTAGACACTCTTTGTCACTAGGGCATATGTCATAAGGGCCTAGTGACCCTTATCTAAATTTCTATGAAGTTCTGTTTTTTTTTATTTTTTATTTGGTGTTCAACTTCAGAAACTAAATAATATGCACGCATTGCACTCTGGGCAGGCTTCCCGCGAGAGATGCGCGCGTACGTGACTGGAAGGCACGAAGAAAGAAGTCTTGTCTGTTCAGTTATTGAATGATCGTCCCAGGAATAGCCAGCATGCAGACAGTAGCGCCCACGTGTGATAGTGTAGGGTGGGTTGAGTCGAGTCGGGTTCAGTAGCCACGGAGCCGTATAGCAACACGTGGCCGGCACGCGCGCTGAGACAACAAGGAAGAACAAGAACAAGAACAAGAACAAGAACAAAAACAAAAACAAAAACAAAAACAAAACAAAAACAAAAACAAGAACAAGAAGGCCCACGTGTGCTGTGTGTGGGGTGGGTTGGGTTGGGTTCAGTAGCCACGGAGCCGTATAGCAACACGTGGCCAGCACGCGCGCTGAGACAACAAGAAGAAGAAGAAGAAGAAGAAGAAGAAGAAGAAGAAGAAGAAGAAGAAGAAGAAGAAGAAGAAGAAGAAGAAGAAGAAGAAGAAGAAGGAGAAGGAGAAGGAGAAGGGCTTTATTGTCGCCACGTGGTGTTCACTGGCCGAATGAAGGTGCATTGATTGAGTCATTCACTCACACTGAGTGAGGCTGGATGTAGTGTCCGCCCACTACCTCCTACATGTGACATCAACATGCTGGCTACAACATTGTTCGTCAAGCAAGAGTTTGGATCACAGACAGTGTTAACTCGAGTGCTAAGCGCGCGACTCTGATTCGGGAGGTCCCGGGTTCAATTCCCGTCGAGACCAACAATCCTGAATGAAAGGTTTAACCGAGGTTTTCTCAGTCGTTAATGCGAATGCAAGTGATTGATTCCTCTTAAACATACTCGGACATCCCTTCACAATAATTGTCGTATCCGCAACATACCTAGTTAGACACCTGAAGAGGGACATGAACAGCACCCGGGCAGGCTTCTCACGAAAAATTATTACAAGGGTTTGGATCTTAAAAAATAAACAAATAATAACTATTTCTCGATTTGGTTCATCGTGAAACACTCCCGTAGGAGGAATTGTTAATATTTTATACGATTCAGAAGTTAAAAATCCATCCCGATCGGGGTTCGAACCCAAGTCTCCCACATTCATATCCATAATGCAACTACAATTCAGAAGTTAAATAGATACCGTCTCGGTGGTCTAGTTGGCTAAGGCGCCTACCTGGAATGGGTTCGAACCCCGATCGGGATGGATTTTTTAACTTCTGAATTGTATTAAATATTAAATAATAACTAGGCCTATGTATTTCTGCTGGAAATGTATTTAAACTTTTTATTTACAAAATGCGATATTTTCAACCATACACACTTAGTAAATGTTTAACGTTGTTGTGTTGATTAAATGTCAAAAGCAGCTGTCATACAAGAACATGAACAAAGTTGATTGTAAAAACCTATAAGTATCGCTGTGATTAAAGACAAACTGGTATCTCTGATTGACCAACAGATGAAGCCCAAGCGCAAAGCACAAGACTATGATACCCGCCACTGGTTCACAAACTGAAAGTTTGTTCCAAAGATTTCAAATGCGAGGGATTGAGTCCTTCAAACAGCCCCTGGACACTCATTTCAAAAGAACCTTAAACCCTAAGTTCCTAGTTAGACTCCTGATAATGAGCATGTCATGCACCTTCTACAAGACTCCCACGAGAAATTTAGAAGTCAAGTTGAAATTACGCTCTGATTATAACACTTTAAATTATTGGATGAGCGTAGCGAGCGAAGCGAAGATTCCATTCTACTACACTGGAGAAAAAAATACGTAATTTTTTTCCCCCTTTTTTTGTATTTTTGTCTGTTTGTTAACATGATTACGGTTAAACCGATACTCAAATTGCGATGAAATTTTCTGGAGACCTTTGAAATCTCTGAATTCAGAACTGCCACCTTTTTGAGCGCAATCGAAAAATTATTTCTCATGAAAATTGCAATTTTACGATTTTTTTTCTTGTTTTTTCTGTTTGTATTTTTGTGTTTGTTAACACGATTCTAGCTAAACCGATACTCCAATTTCGATGAAATTTTCTGGAGGCTTTCAAAATCTCTGGACATAGAACTGATACGTTTTTGAGCGCAATCGAAAGATTATTACATGAAAATCGCAATTTTACGATTTTGTTTCGATTTTTAAAAATTGTCTTCGACTAACAACACCTACATGCTTTATTTGATTGTAATGAATTGTTCACTGAACCTTAATTTTATGAATTAATATATTCGTGTAAAATTTGAGCGCAATCGAAATATTATTTCTCATTAAGACAATGGCTGCTCAATGCACCAATACGCTCATCCAACAACGCGCCTGAAAAAGCGTTTGCGAAGCTTCCTATTTATAAGTATTCTATAGCACTCGTACCGATATTTTGAAAGTCAAAGGAAAATGGCTGAAAATTGGTTGAATGAAAGAGGAACTTGAATAAAAAAGAAACAAAAATTTGGACGGGACAATAACTTCTTTTGGCCGAAATTAAAGTTCTAGGTTCAATATTTGGTTTTGAGCTTTGATTTTTTTATAAACACACCTTTGTCTCGACTCTGAGTAAAAATATTTTTCTGAAATTGTGTTCGAAGTGCGACTTTTTTGTCACATGGTACAAATAAGAGTTTTGAACTGGGGTATGAACAAAATCGTACATCAAACGTTATTTTTGAAAATTATTTTCCCTTATATGCGGAGCGGAGACAATTAAAGGTGAGTTAATATAATAATTAATTAAGCATTACTGCTACACCTAGAACTTTAATTTTTGTATTGTTCCAAAATTTGCATATAACAGCCAAAAGGGAGCTATTTTGCTTCTTCTTTTATTCAAGTACCTCTTTTATTCAACCAACTTTCGCCATTTCCCTTGTCATGTCAATAAGAGTGCCATGGAATAGCCTTTAGCTTTTACTTAATTCTAGCTGTACTGAAGATGTTATTGAATAATAAAAACTAATTTTGGACACTATTTTATTGAATTAAAAACAGTTTACTAAATGGTAGCCAACGTGAATTCTTCACCAAATCGTTTGCCGTTACTTCATGCCCCGTTTATACTACTATAAAATTGAGAAATGTGTTGTTAAAACTGTTTTCATTTTCTAAAACAAAACACTATAAATGAGGAATGTGGTTGTTTCTTAATTGCGGTTATCAAGTAAAACTGAGCGCCAACCAAAACAAGTCGCGTGCGCCTCAATTTAGCGTAATTTACAGCCAGCTATGGCGTCATCAGTGCGATATTAAACCTTTCTATATTTAATACGAGCATGAGTAAAAAAGTTATGAAAAAGTCCTGAAAGTCGTTCGTTTGGCTCGTGTGTCGTGATTTATCTTCGAGCACATGCTCCCCGTGTTTTACAGCCTTCTAAACATAGCGCGCGAAGGCTAGGTCGCGCAAACCAAACACTGTTCGAACATTTAAACAAAACAAAACACTAGCGGCGTATTAATAAAACTGCACAGGTTCATTTCCATGGAGGAGTCGCGGTATATCTTTGCAGTCTGGCTGGCTGGCTGGCTGGCTGGCTGGCTGGCTGGCTGGCTGGCTGGCTGGCTGGCTGGCTGGCTGGCTGGCTGGCTGGCTGGCTGGCTGGCTGGCTGGCTGGCTGGCTGGCTGGCTGGCTGGCTGGCTGGCTGGCTGGCTGGCTGGCTGGCTGGCTGGCTGGCTAAGGTGAATGATCCAGACGGTTTGGGGCGCTTACTGGGGGTGCGCTTACACTGACAACTCTAGAACCTGCGGATGCCGGAAGCAGCGGCGTCGGAGCCGGGGGAGCAGGGTGTTAGTAAGGGAAGGGTGGTAGCGTACGTATCTTCTCGCCCCCCCCCCTCCCCTAGAAAAATGCTGTAAAAACCATAAAAGCATAAACCAACAAGCATAAATATTACATTCTTCAAGTCATCTAGGTTTAAGCAAACAATTAAATTCTTCTACAATCTTTTCTTTTTTCGTTCAGCAAAGCCCCCTAACTTCGTCTAAAACACTTAAAAACCACTTCAAAAACACGTATTTTTTAAAAATTGCCTGTGGCGCTATTGCGGGGGACCTCCATCATTGAGTTCTCGTTCGTCAAAGCCCCCCCTCCGAAATATATTTCATCGTACGCCACTAACTCAAGGACATTAGTTGCATATTATGTAACTATGTATGGTACTTTTCCTGGGAAAGTTCGCCCCCCCTGGAAAAATAGACTTCCGACGCGCCTGGCCGGAAGGTTGAGCTGGTTTGCACCAAACTCTGAAAATGTAGTGAGGTGTCTTATTGTAAACGTTGAGCAAAAATAGGGTGTATACTTGCTGTAGGCTAGTTTTATCACTAAAATAAGACATTTGAATATGTGAATAAATAAGTCATGTAAAATTACTTGACAAGTAGACTCATATATCTGCAAACATAGAATTAATTTACGTAGTCAGTATCACCGATGAAAAAACTAATTCGAGGCATACTTTCCTATAGCCAATTTCTTTGCGAGATGAGTATTGCCTGTGCTGGCTCTTATGACCAGACCTGTAAATCATTCTCCAGTGTATTGAAAGTCGGCTTTCAATACAGGAAACTATATTAATTATAGTACGTGTGTGGTTAACCCCTGTTAGGATTAGCACACTTTACAAAGATTTAACTTGAATGGATGAGTCAAAAGATGGAAGCATCTTTGTGACTGGGCACCTTGTAAGTTTGGCCAGTGAGTACAAGGACTTCTTCAGGTCAACAACACCGGTAGGCAAGAGAATACCTGATGATGAATGTGAATATAGGCTCTAGTGTGATTGATCATGTTTCAACCTGCCTTGCTGCTGAATCCTCCTCTTAATGACGGCAGTAGTAGTTAAACATTGGTGATGAAATGCTTTCCACATTTCACTCTATTTCTCGCAACCGCCAATCAATGTTGTATTGTTCGTCTAACAAGTTAATGATAAGTGGGAGTGTCATAATGTGGCTGTGATTGATGGTGTTGGCTGATGATGACGGGCAGTTCTCCTTGCATGGCTTGCTTGGTGCGTGAGAGTCTTCACTAGTCGTTGATGACTGATTGTGGCTGGTGCGTGAGTGCGTGAGTGCGTGCGTGAGTGCGTGAGTGCGTGAGTGCGTGAGTGCGTGAGTGCGTGAGTGCTTGGTGCGTGAGAGTCTTCACTAGTCGTTGATGACTTATTGTGGCCGGTGCGTGAGTGAGTGCGTGCGTGAGTGCGTGAGTGCGTGAGTGCATGGTGCGTGAGAGTCTTCATATCGTTGATGACTGATTGTGGCCGGTGCGTGAGTGAGTGCGTGCGTGAGTGCGTGAGTTGAGTGCGTGAGTGTTTGGTGCGTGAGAGTCTTCACTAGTCGTTGATGACTGATTGTGGCTGGTGTGTGAGAGCGTACATGTCTTTGATCAAGATTCTTCAGGATTCAAGACAAACATTTCACTGAAGCACCAAAGAATATTTTGTTAAATAACCCAAGCTGATGATTCTGGTTGATTTGATTGTTTTAAATGTGTATCATAAAAGTATAGTTTTTGTTTCTTTACTTGTGATCCACAAACAATAACCAACCCACTACACAAACAAATATAACCAACAATTAATCCACATTATGTGTCACGCCGTCTCTCATAACTCGGTAAGGTAAAAATGTACATCTCCTAAATTAAAATGCAATAGTTCGACTTCTATAATTCTTACTAAGTTTTTACACAATTTGTAATTGGAATGTATTTTGTTTAATGCTTTGACTTGAATCGTATTAATAATTCCCTGGAAACGAAAATGGTGTTTTCTGGTGTGGTCAAAATTGTTAAATATCCGGGGGTGGGGATCAGGGATAAACCTGGCAAATTGCAATCGAATGTCCAAAGATCTGAGGATTGAGGAGAATTTACATCATTCTGGCATTCCAAAACCTCGTTTCTCTGTATTAGGTTTTACATTTCTACTATTATAGTTGATTGTAAACCAATTCTATGTGAATTTAATGTTTGATAAGTTAAAATCACGGTTTATTTATTGTTTGCGTTTGAATATCCAGAGAAAGCTCTGAACTTCCCTGATTCTCCCTAGATTTCCCACAGTTGATAGTTGATTGCTGGTACTGAGTCTCGTGTAAGAGGCCATGGACATCCCTGTCAACAATCCTCACATATAATTTACAATTACCTGAAGACGCGCAAGTTATCCGAGTACAGGTTTGCTACATGAGGAGTGTATTTAATTTAGAATACACCATAACATGAAAGCAATTTGTAAGATCTGGTGACTCAAGTAGCTAAAAGAAACCAATTTACATGTGTGATGTTCCTAGTTATGTAAATGTGTGTATAGTTATGATCCTCGCGTGTAGAGGCGTACGCAAGTAATGCGTGTACGCGAGACACGATGTGTAATAAACATTCTTGTCCCTTCTGAATACCAAGTACACGCTCGCAAGTAACATGTTAACAAGCCCACGTGTCAAGTCTGGGGTGTTACCTATGATTTGTTGGACAAGTGGTCGTTGTCACTAGCTTTACTGCTCACGCATAAACAATGCGGATTATTAGCTGTGTGGGAACATCTCTGATATGTTTTGGGGGGGGGGCAGACTGCGGTGGGAAGAGGGGGGATGGAAGACGAAACACGATTGAAAGAAGTAGGGAGATAGAAAAGACAGGAGTGGTGATAAGAAAGGAAATTGAATGAACTGGTAAGGACACCAGAGCCCAGATCAACAAAGTGTCCAAAAACGGAGTTAATTTTAGGTGTTCAGTTCAGTTCTTTATGGCACATAGGTAATTTATGTGTGATTACACCAATACATGGTAACTAATGGTCAGTAAATTATTTATAGCAAACATTGCAAGTAAAACATAAGAAGACACACAGCAAACACTTACCAAAGTAGTACAATTCAAACTACAATGAAATTCGTTTATTGAACGGGTACACCAAGCTATCACGGATACAGACTAAGATGCACATTTAAAAATTAATAAAAAAAATACTGATAAAAAGAAAGACCTGATAGGTATACAAGGTTGTTCTTATCCCAAGATTTAACTCCTTATAAATAGCAGAGGTTACATTTTTAATGTTAAATAACTCCGAAAAATGCGTAACTCCCTTTTGTGGATACCTAAATGGGAATTACAGCTCATAGAGAGTAAAGGGCATTCAATAGAAAATTTTAAACACAAAGTAAAAAATCTCCTACTTAGTAAAGCCTATTATTCTGTAACGAATACTTAGAGGAGGAGAACTAATGGCAACATAATTAGGGCCTACCAGACCTGTAACTTAGTAGGTCTAAAAAGAATTTGTACCTTGAATTGATATGTAACTATTATACAAAGTGGGCTTAATCTCAAATGTATAAAATATAAATATATTTCTTAATCATGGCACCCCAGCATAGGGAGCCTAGATCACTTTAGTTATGAATAATTTTAAGCAACCCAGTATAGACACATTTTTGTAAACTATACCTATTTTAGGTCAAAAATCATAGAAATAAAGATTTTAATATAAGCCTTTTAAAGGTGTATAATTAACAAGTTTAAATCAAGTAATTATAGAAAAAGTAATTAGATCCCACCTAAAAACGTAATAATTGCAGAAAATTTCCAAAAAAAATGCTCATCCATCAACGCGACTGGAAAAAGCGTTCGCGAAGCGGCCTAGTTTAAGGCGGATCCACATAAATACGTAAGACGTAAGCATTAGGTTTTAACGCGTAGTCGTAATGTTGGAACATAGGAAACACGTACACAAAATTATGCAACGCATAAGACACTGTTTTAATGCGTAAGAAAATTGAACAATTTTCAACTTTATGCTAAAAACTTATGCTTACGCACGAAAAAGTTGAGTCAAACTAACATCTACTTTGAAATGCTTGACTACTACAGTCAATTACGCTTCCGTTATAAATATATAAAGTTGGCAGGACTTGGAGCATTATTTGCATAATTATCAACATCGATTGGAAAAATTATATTATTAATAATAATCTTTATTATAACCTTCGAATCCTTCTTTAATCAAAGTTCTCTCTGTTCACTCTGCAAAGAACTTAGAAGACAGCTGAAATATCTTGGGCTAAATTCTTTGTGCTTACGTTTCTATGTGTACCGGGGCGCTTACACACTACGCGTTAAAACCTTATGCTTACGTCTTACGTTTTTCTGTGGATCCGCCTTTAAACCAGTGTTTACCCCGCGATGTCCGCTCTCTGCTCCACATTCTCTCGCTACCACGTAAACTCTGCCTCGGTGCACCGTACTTCTCGCCTGGCTGCAGCGCTAGCAAACACTCGCGCCATGACGCGCCAGACGAGCACCAGACGAGGTGGCCGAGTGGTTAAGGCGTTGGACTGCTAATCCAATGTGCTCTGCACGCGTGGGTTCGAATCCCATCCTCGTCGAATGTTTTTTATTCGCGGGTTCGCTTACTGGGTGGGTTTATTGATCGTGTAGTGTGCCTTGATGACATGCGCGGCTTGATATGTGCTCCATTACTGTTAGCACAGCTGTTATTGAGTGGGTGATATTATTCGTAATAGGCCATTTCGTTCACTGAAATCTTTCAAAACAAAACGTCAGATGCAGATTGTCTGATGGTTTCTTTACAACGCCGGAATAAATCATTTATCGTCTAGATGGTTTCGCAAACCCTATTTACAAACACGTTGTTGGATGAGCGCTTTTCTTTTATCGAGTTGCTTTCAATTAAGATTCGTTATATCAATGTTAATATATTAATATTATTTATATTTTATAATCTATTCCCTAGCAAAATTGAGTAATGTAGACTCTCTGTTGTACTAATAACTGAAAGTTAATTTAAAATTTAATTTCAGAGACTACGACATATTATGTTTTCGTACATTTTTTTAAATAATTTTCTTTATTTGTTAAAAATAACAAATATTAATTAAATTTTCCAATTATGATAGCGAAATGCGTTTGATGATAAAAAAAAAATACGTGTATTTTTGGTATTTATTACCGTATTATATAAACATAATTATTATATATATTTTTTTGTATTATCACACTAACTATAAATCTGATTTTCCCCGAAATTGTCGATAAGTAAATAAGAAATTGTCCATGAATTTTGCCATGGCCAATATTGTTATAAAATAGTTTTTTCTACCAGTTAAGAAATTGTCCATGAATTTTGCCATGGCCAATATTGTTATAAAATAGTTTTTTTTACCATTGAGTATAGGATATGGTTTACTAACTTTAATCGTTACACGTTTACTGTTGGCTCATTTACATTCTGCCCCCCCCCCTCCCTCCCACGCTTCCCCGTCAAAATGTAGAAAATTAATAGAATATTATGTAAAATAAAACAAATCTTCCTCGTGCATAATAATATATTGGGAATCCCAACCTATGTTCGTTGAAAGTGTTCGTGTCTTGTCTTGAGAAAACAATTACTCCGTCAGCCGAGGTGATTGTTTTCCCATTACCAACCTGACGGGATAAATTAAAATTAAAATCGGCACAAGACACGCGCAGTGTTCTCAACCGCTGAGAGTGACGTGTTGTTTGACAGGCCCGACAACTTAACAAGGCCGAGGACTCTGCATCTAAACGAGAACCAATGTGCACGAGTATCGGCTGGTTTGACGGTTTAAGAGGAAGGACTGACAGCCAATATTAAAACCACGAGAAATAACTTTATTTTAACAATTTAACTATCTCACATAACGCTACACAAAAACGATACTAGGTCTCATCATGGTTTAGTTAAAACTAAATCGGACATAAAACCTTTTACAAATATTGTAACCAGTAATGATTTTAATCAAGTTTTAAATTAAATTAATGTATACCGTAATTAAAAACGCTACTGATCACAAAATTTGAATAATTTTTTATGCAGGGTGTAGTTCTAACGAAACTACGTGAGACCTAGTGGCCCTTTTTTCGATTTTACGTTACACTTTGAGAGGTTACTAAAATAGGGTTATTTAGCGGGGTTTTAATATTTGGTGATCTTTTCCCTTTAGACTCAGTCAATGCCACTTTGCCACAGTCAAGAAAATATAGAGGATTTTGAGTTTTTGACTGACATGATTGTAATGTACTTAAAAAAACTATTTGAATTGTATTCGATCTAGGTTCCATCATATTATACTAACATTTATTATTTGTATTGATTTTGATGAATAAATTCACACTTTTAAATATATTGTATTTTTTTTAAATAGCATTTTACATGCAGGCTACATTAAGTTACCAAATAATGTGCCTTTTGAAAGAAAAAGATGAATTGGTGGACCCAAATAGGCATCTTAATAAAGGTTTTAATATAAGCCTTTTGTGAGGCTAATTCAATCTTCTACAGTGTGTGACAAACCAAGTGTCTGGAGGGTGTTGCGTTACTAAACATCATTACGTGGTTGTTGGTTATACCATGGTAATTATCAATTAATACTACTGTAATTAAAATATTCTTTCACGATAACATTTGTATTGGAACTTACAAAATTTATGAGATCTCCCCCCCCCCCCCCCCCCCCACCACACTAAACTTATGACAGCCAAGCCTTACACACTCAAAAGCAATGAGATCTAAAAGGAGTGCCTACCTAGTTCATGTACCCATCTACAATTGCGCACACATTTGCTTATAATTCACTTTGCCCCATGACTGCATAAATTGCTGTTCGCTCGGCCGACCTGACACCACGGTGTTAGAAATTTTGAACGTATCTCACGAATGTGAAATATAGGGCTCTGCAGTAACACATTTCCAAATTTAGTTTTAAAATAATTTATAAAAAATAAATTAGTTTTCACGAATTTAGATTTTATTTAAAACTCCCAAATTAATTATATTCGTGACTTTCTTCTGGCTTATTAAGACAAAGTTTCGAAATTTTATAACCGCAGGGCTGTCCATGTTTATATGCTTTACTGGCAACTTTGCAAAGTTTCATATACGTCGGTTGAATCTTGGCTGATCCGAATAACGAATAGCTATTTGCTAACTGCCAAATGTGTCCCCCGCATGTATTATTTTTCCAAGCTTTGCAAGGATGCAGTTAATGGTAAAGTGAAACGATTCACATTATAATATAATAATTTATAAACTGCAGAATGTCAAAAATTTTCAAAATTTTCTTAGACCTGCAGGTTCAGTATGAACAATACCCAATGCATTTCGTGCTTAGCTTCGTTGCTAGGTCGGCTCCAAGTCATCGTTACACATTCCCAACCAGATGGATTTAAGTCTATAGTAATAATAATTGCATGTCTAGTTAACGCATACATTATGTATCGTACATGCATCGCACTTCTGAAAGTGCTAGCTGAACAAACTTCAGTTGACGCCATCTTTGTAATTGATGAACGCATCTATAACCCGATAGGGGTAGCTCATGCTTCACACAAGAGACTTCAATGCGGGAGATCGTAGACTCGATATCCTCCACTGGCAACACACTCTCTGAATGTTTCAAGGTCACCTTCCTTGAGTCAAATTCCTAGTAAAATACCCTTCAGACATAAAGTTTGACCCATTATCACACATTATAACACCTAGGGGCAGGTTCCTACAAAGTTGTACTGTACACATAGTAATTTGTTCTTCATATCTCACTTCACACCACCATCGGATGAGGCGAGCGTGTGTGTTATTACAGTAGGCTTGAGGGTCCCCCCCCCCCCCCCTCCTCCCCCCCAAGAATAAGTCGTTAGCGGTGAGGGTCAAACCCAATAAACACTAACAACACTCTTAAATTCATTTCCAATATCGTTCCACCGTGTATACTTGTAGTAATCGTAAGTAAATTATAGTAGGGGTGATGACGTAATACTACCATGTAATAAGCGGTGCAGGTGCTATAAAAAAGAGCCCGCCAAAAAGCTCGTTGTCTTGGTCTTAGCCCCGAGCGATGAGGGCCTTGTAACGTCACATAGTGCTAGTTAGGAATAATAATAATGTTTCGTGGGAAGCCAGCCCAGGGTGCAATGCTTGCCCCTCAGATGTCCAGGTGTCTAACTAGGTATTTTGATGATAGGACAGTTGTGAAGGAGACATAGTTTGGAGCTTTTCGTTGTACAGGTTTTAATGTTCAGTTGGAACTCGATGTTTGCTGTAGAGGTCGACAGCTTCCTCAGAAGTATCAATGCCAAACTTGAGGAGACCATTTTGTTTAATTTGGAAGTAAAAGTTTCGGTATACTACAAAAAAAGCATGTTTATTATTCTTGAATTTAAAAAGGAAAATTAACCAAATAAAGTGGTTAATTTGTTGGAATGAACACTACTTTTTAATAAATTTAGAGGATGGTTTTAGATTCAACAATATTTCGATGGATCATTAGTCAATATAGTAGAGGTGTGTGTTTTTGGTTTTATATAAATAAAACCTGAAACAACACCGCTAAATGGTAATAACACCAAATTCACTCTAATTTGTTAAATAATACCATATTTTGCCATTTGCTTAAAAAAAACAAGCTAAAACGGAAACAATACTTGCAATTTAAAAACAAATCTTCTGATTAAATTGTGCTAGGCCTGATGTCCCAGGACTCACCCCAAGCCTTTGCCTCTTGGCCAAGGTAACCTTGAAAAGACTCGTCGTTATTGCCAGTGGCGAGGATCGAACCAGCGACCTCCGTGTTAAGAGTCTCGCGCGCTACGTCTGAGCTACCTCTATCATGTACTGAATAATCTTCTCCCCCTAACGTCTCACAATAGTTGAATCACTAGATTGAGAATGACCATAAGTCCCGGACTTGTGGGGTTCCTGCAAAGAAGATAATATGCAAACCCACATTTATATTATGCCTTTGGACAGTAGCGTAACTAGCCTTTCTTTTCCGGGGGGGGGGGGGGGGGGGGGGACATGCCCATTGTTTCGAGAAAAGTACGCATCCTGACGCATAGCCCCAGAAATATTTTGATGTTTATAACATTTCAAATGGTGTAATTTTACTAGATTTTAACGGGGTTTGGTTTTGTCGATAATTTATAAAATTGTGAAGATTGCAAGTTTAATTGTCAATCAACAAACTCTAACCCAAGAAATGTGCCACCCCTCTGACCAAATTTGGAGGCAGTCGTCTCCCCTCGCCTCTCCCCCCGTAGTTACGCCACTGCATGGAGCACATGAACTAATGGTGTGTCTACGTAGAAATGTAGAGCTGGACCCCAAAGTAGCATTACAGGAAACAACTTAAAATGAGTTGATTTGTGACTTATGGGGTTTCTGTAACCAGCGATTCAGTTGCATAACCACATTGTACAGATACGTGAAGCCAACACCTGTGTTACATGACCCTGAAGGCCCATTAGCTTATTATATCATTATTATTGTTAATAATAATAACAAATGTTCACGCATGATGCATTATTTGTAATTATTGCCGCACGCCCTGTGAATTAGTTTAATTGAAATGGTTGGTTTTCGCTGACGTCACCGTGGCTAATGGGGATATTATGTGTTGGTCAGTCCGAGTGCAGTCATGCAGGTTAGCGTGGGAACATGCAGACGTCGGGGTGATAGGTCGGGAGGCGGGGGGAGAACAACAACAACAACGACAACAACAACAACAACGACAACAACGACAACAGAAGCAACAACGACAACAGCAACAACGACAACAACAGAAGCAACAACGACAACAACAACAACAACAACAGAAGCAACAACGACAACAGCAACAACGACAACAGCAACAACGACAACAACAACAACAACAACAACAACAACAACAACGGCAACGACAACGACAACGCCTCAATAAGCCCTTGTACATTCCCTTTGCAACTACCTTTGATCCAAGATATCTTGTTAGACACCTGAAGCAGGGCAAGCATTGTATTTATGTAATTGTATTTGGGCAGGTTTTCCAAGCTAAATAATTTTTAATACTACTTCTTCTACTACCAATAATAAGTTATAGCACCTGCTATTGAAAGATTTGATCAATTGATTGGCACAATAGTGATTTGTCAAGCTTGTGGTTTGCTAAAAATGGCCACCACGTATCAATCAGCCACGCGCAGCCTCAACCGTGGCTCATCTGTGTCTTTGTGTCTGGCTGTGGTGTGTGTTGTGTACGTTACTGAGGCGGTGTGTTTATACGCACGGCCAGACTAGTGTATACAGTGAGTGCTGTACACACGAACGTACGTACTACGCACTAGCAGATCGTATAGATAGACCACCCAATAGGTTGTATACTGTGGTCGTCCGCGGGAACATGATGGCCAACCACATGGCCGCAACACCTGTGGTTGACCATTATCCGCGCGTCGACGAGGTAGGCGCTGACACGGTTGGCTTGGTCCGCTGTAAATTCAAATTCTTCACTGAAAAACATCATGCTATTTGGTGGGACGGCCTTGCTATAAAATTAATACTAATTTATTATATTTTATTATTTTATTTACAAAAACGATTCTAGCCACTATCAACTTTTCACAAGTGTGATAGCTACAGCCAGTGATAGCTGTTTTGCCACCATATCCACCTTCGTGTACATTTTTGGTGGTCATCATTCGGTTACTCTAAGAGATTCGTAGCGGCAATAATCCTCTACAATCTATGTACAGTACAAGCAAAATAAAATTTTAAGGATGTTGTCCGATTACACTACGACAATTTTACTTTAACTTTTGGACAGAATAGTTGACCCAAATTCAATTTGTATAATATTATTTGTTTAAAATTTGCTGTGTGCTCATTGATCAAAGCACGGTAACAAATTTAGATCAATCTTCTAAAATCGATTATCGTCAGCCAAATTGATAAATTTAGCTGGTTAAGGTTTCATAGACACAGTTTTGGGCGTCTGCTAGTTATGATGTTAGTCAGGCTGAATATCACTTTTGACAGATAGCATTAAAAGGAGAAGCAAAACCCCGCGCCACCTCCAGAATGCACTGGACAAACCCTTTAATAACCCCATCATGCAGCGTTGAGTCACCGCCTTGCAGATGCAGATCCCACCGCTGTGTAAATTTAGCACCGCCTCGAAATAAGAATCCTGACTCACCAATATTTCTTATTTCTAGTTATGTGGACGTGACTATTGCTCGTTTCCGTCGTCTAAGCCAGCGTGTTTGGAAGCTAGACCACTCGTAAAGAGCGGGTGTAGCCGCTAGAAAACTGCACGGAAGTTTATTTATACCCTTCAATTTACATACGTAAAAATTATTTTCTAAATGTTTTTCGACGGTATTGGTGGCTAAAGTGGTGAAGAATTGACGTCACGAACTCACGATGTATAATAAATAGCTCTGGTGTCGATGTCATGCCGAACGGAATGGGGATAAATATGAATGGTCTTGCATCAAGCTGGCATCAGTGACGCTACCATCTTAGTAGCGTGGCGAAGTAGATTACCGCCATTCCCATTTCCTTCTAAATTATGAGCTTTTACTATTTTAAAAATTGATGTAACCTAATTTTAACTAAGGTGAAAATAGCTACAAGTATATGCAGTGTAAAATTTTAAAAGTCATAAAATGTGATCTTTCTACTCTGTTTGTTGCATAGTTGTTTGATATTGTTTTAACTGGGTAACGACAGTGTATGTAAGCAGCATAATAACGTACTTTATGGCCCAGCATTCAATACACATTTGCATAAAGAAAAACATATAGAAACGGTACAAAATGTAACACTGTCAGTTTCGATTTTGTAATAAACTATCACTCACGCACACACAGCGATATTTAGAAACAATTCGCGAAGTAATTATAAATAAACGGAAAGATGCTTCTATCCAGAAATTTGTATACACAAAAGACATGGCTATACCATAACTTAAAACATTGGCAATTTTAATGTGCCTTTTCCTACAAGGAATTGAATATATACACACCAGAAAATATATAAATCGATGGTTGTTGCACATTTATTAATCCTACCGGCAGTGTTGGCTCGAGCGTTAAGCGCGCGACTCTGATTCGGGAGGTCCCGGATTCAAATCCCGTTGAGACCGGCAATCCTGATTTTAAGTTTTTTCCGAGTTTTTTTCCCCTTGGTCGTTAATGAGAATGCAAGGGATTCCGTCCTATTAAACAGGCCTCGGACATTCCTTCACAATTGTCCTCTCCGCAACATACCTAGTTGGACACCTGAAGAGGGGCATGTATTGCACCCTGGGCAGGCTTCCCACGATTTTTTTATTTATTATAAACCAAAACCAAACTCGACACTATTTTTCTGTTTAACTTCGAGTTTAAATATTGCAAGAAAAGTAAGAATTACTAAAAATATAAAATGTCTTCGTGTTTTTTCATTCAAGATCTGTGAATTTAGCGGACGTATGCCGAACAAACATCATTTCTTGAATATTTCTTCTTTCCTTATTTAACTTTTGAAACGTGTTGGCGCCCTAAACCTCCACCCCCATCCCCACCCCCACCCCTTTTAACCACGTGTATGAGACTTCCGCCCCCATGTGTACACACATGGTGCTGTATCTATGAATGAATGCCGCTCACAATACAAACCCAAAATACCACTTTAGCTGAGAGCTGTGTTACTGTGACAATAGCGCCTCCCTCCGAGGAGTCTTAGGTTCACACGAGCCCGCTAAACAAACACGACGTGTCAGTCCGCGCTAAGTGGGTATCGGTGTCACGGGTTGTCGTCTCACGCCTAATGGGGATATTACAGATTGAGACTAATTGCAGATTATAGGTTATTTACCTTGGAGGTTGACGACACTTGAAAATACCGCTCATTTTAGCATTATTATTTTTTAAATCGTATTTAGAGTCGACCCACTCAGACACAACTGATTTTTAGTGGGTACATTTAATTTAAAGCAGACCACGCCAACCCTGTAGGCGCCAAATCATCGACGACGAAAATGACAATTTAAGTAGAACACCGATCAATGAAGCGGACAAAGATCCACCCCGCAGACAAATTTGCCCAGTTTTTTTTCCCCCCCAACAG
>JAMZAV010010426.1:0-22802 GCA_024449915.1 Sweltsa coloradensis
GGGGGAATTCCTATGTAGGTGGTTGTTACTGGGAGGGCAGTGGAATAAAATGCCCAATTTGAACCTTTTTGTATGAAATATTTTTTTTATTGTATTTTTCAGATTTAAATGGACATTTTCCCAAAATATTCAAAAGGTGTCAAAATAAGGCAATTTTAAGTTTTGTTTTACATTTTAGAAATAAACATGAACCTTATAAATTGCTAGAAGAATTTTCCAAAATTCTAAAAATTTCAAAATTTAAGCCAAAATACAATGATTTCTGTATGCAGTTACATCGTGTCACTCGCGCGGGGTTTTCAGCAACCCCACCACGTTCAGCCGGCAATATAACAACACTAGAACCCTAATGATTATTGTATTAATTGCAATAATTTTATTATTGATATTGGGCGGGCCAAGGCGGCCAGTTGCTGGGTTTACGGCCGCAATCTGCACGGGTGCACCCGCGCGTCAAAGGTGGCCTACCTGTCGTTTATTAAAGAGGACCGCATGGCTAAGCAAAGTTAGACGTCTGAAATAATTACGATTACCGAAAAAAAACATTTCTCTAAGTCAACCCCGTTTCGAGTATTTGGTCTCCGCTTTTCGTCTACTAGGGGTGTGACGTCACACTGGCCAGCCCTCAGCCCGATAGAAGCGGCAGTGTAATATCGCACGGCAGCAACGTTCATTCTTACATCTGACAAGCAATAAGCGCCAGCATAATCAATTTTTTGCATACAAAGAGCAGAATATTCGCTTTAAAGTATCCGCAACAGAATTAAATTTATGTTGTTTAGGGGCTTGCCAATATAATTTAATAAAACAATGGGGTTTTAACTTTTGCCTCCCGCACCGACTGCCTTGCGCTCATCGTGTTTAGCGAGATCGGCAGGCTTTTTCCCCCCGCCACGGAGGGTCCATAAAAAGCACAGGGCTACCCTAAGGGCTAGTCGTAAAACGTGAAAGTTCATAGCATTTTTAAAATGAGAATCGAAACCACAAGCAAACCATGGTCCATGGTGCAATATCCCAAATACATGAAACCCAAATATTGAATTTGATGGATTTTGTGCAAACGTTTAAATAAAATCGTGCACAGAGGGGAACAGGATGTTTTTTTTTATGCAGTCCCACTTGCCCCGCCGTGAACCATTTCGGAAACACCGGTAACGAGTGCCGAAGATTCCCGGTGGCCCGAACCACATTGCAGGGGGGCAGTGAAGCGAGGGAAAAAGGTTTAAACCTGTTTATTTTTTCATTAAATAATTGCCAAGCCGCCAAGAGACATAATTCCAATCTTTTTTTGCGGCATGATGGGGGCCCCAATATTCTACGTACGATACGCATTTTGTTATTCTCCCCCATTCATTGCCGAAAGATATTATAAAAGAACGTTTACTGCCGTGTGGTATAATATTGCCGCCTCGATCATCTTCTATCCCTAGCCATATTCTCACAAGCAAGTGACGAAAAGGCGTGCGCACAACGGCAGGTACATGCTGACTGACACTCTAATTTTTGGCCATTTGTCGTTAAATAGAAACTAGAATACTATAAAAAATTTACCATCACCATGTCAGTCCTCCTTAGCCCCCATGACTTTCGGCCTCCCCGCATGGCACCCAACCACCATTGAGAAACACTACCAACTGAGGGGGGTGCAGAGAAGGGCTTGCATTTCATACATGGCCGTAACATCCCCCACCCTGTGACCTAAAGCGTTATCCAATGACCATGCCCTGCAATACACCAACCGGGTTTGTTTTTTTAAAAGTGGCCTCAGTGGCGCCACTGATTATGACGTGTGCGCACGCATCATCCAGGGCCGCGTTTGAGAGGCGACGATAGTAGCACCCCCGCCTCCAACCCCCTCCGGCCAAATGATTTGCTCGGCCGACGTGCTTTTTTTTTCCGGGTTGTTAACCCAGAAACGACCTGCCGCCGCCCTCAAAGACGCCCAGTAAGTCTTTCCCTTCCAGGTGTGAGGGTACTTATGGGAGAACCACTACAAGTGCGGTCATTTTTCACGTGCTTAAGCAAGGCTCTTGCGGCACAGACTTCCACAAAGATATCAAGTGGTTTAGGCAATATTTCTACGTCGACGCCTTTTCTTGTTGTTAAATAATGTAAAAAAAAACGGGGGGAAAGGACAACATAATAATTAGGCCTGAGGGTTACAATTTCGCAAACAGATAGAGTGAAGGTACTGGAATCTAGAGTCGGTAAATAGTCCGATGCAGAGAACAGAGTCGAATGTGACCTGGGTTGGTGAACCCCGGAGGGGCCGAGGATTAAACGCGATAAGGCCCTCAATTTGAAAGCTTTTTTTCAAGTTTGGTGGAGGTGCTGGGTAGGTAGTCCAAATTAAAAATCCTGGGCTCCTGGCTGGTACTATGGTGGAGGTGCCGGTCATGAAGCGCAATTGTGAGATTGTAATAATTGTTTGTACTACGCGTTTAAAGTTTAATAAAATACTTCACATCAAAATATGACATTACACAAAAAATGCATAATTTCGTATTTGGTGGAGGTGCGGGGTTTTGTGGGGAAATTAATCTGGTGGTAAAAAGTGTCCAAAAACTTAGAAAACTGAAGGCTAATTGGAGCTAAAATTTAAAAACTGATTCTCACACTCTCATGTGCTTGTTTTTCTTTTAAATTAATCAAAATTGTCCGGGAAAATTGTGATAGCGCCCCTACTGTAATTTTTAACTAGGCAATTTTTTTTTAAAGTTGTCCCATTCCCAAATGGTTTTTTGGTAAATAACGAAAAAATCGCTAATTTTTATGACGCGAATTTTCAAACTTAAAAAAAAAATTTTCGCCATCTCTTTAACGATGCCTACGCAAAATTCCATTGGAAAAATTCGGATTTGCCGATCTTGGGAAAGATTGATTGGGATTTGAAATGAAAAACATAGATTCGCACACCCCTACTATACAAGGGTATAGAGGACATGTAACCTTGCTTAAAAGTACATGAATATTGAATAAGACTGTAGGCTTTGGGCCTATCTATTCACTCAATAATTGGATGAGCGTAGCGAGCGAAGCGAAGATTCCATTTCACTACACGGGGAGAAAAAAATCCGGAATGTTTTTTTTTCTTTTGTATTTTTTCTGTTGTCCCACACGATTCCGGCTAAACCGATACTCCAAATTTTTCAATGAAATTTTCTGGAGACCTTTTAAATCTCCTGAACTTAGAACTGCACGGGACGAAAATTGATAGAAAAATTATTTCTCATAAAAATTGCAATTTTACGATTTTTTTTCTTCGATTTCTTGTTTTTTTTCTGTTTGTATTTTTTGTGTGTTTGTTAACACGATTCCGGCTAAACCGATACTCAAAATTGTGATGAAATTTTCTGGAGGCCTTGAAAATCTTTGGACTTAGAACTGTCACCTTTTTGGGCGCGATCGAAAACTTATTTCTAAATGAAAATCGCATTTTACGATTTTTTTTGTTTTTATTTTTTGTTTTTGTTGTTTTATTTTTTGTGTGTTTGTTAACCACTTTCCGGCTAAACCGATACTCCATTTGCGATGAAATTTTAATGGAGACCTTTTAAATCTCGGGAACTTAGAACTGCACGGGACGAAAAATTGATCGACAAATTATTTTTCATAAAAATTGCAATTTTACGATTTTTTCGATTTTCTTGTTTTTTTCTGTTTGTATTTTTGTGTGTTTGTTAACCACTATTCCGGCTAAACCGATACTCCAATTGTGATGAAATTTTCTGGAGGCCTTTAAAATCTCTGTACTTAGAACTGTCACCTTTTTGGTCGCGATCGAAAACTTATTTCTCATGAAAATTGCAATTTTTTGATTTTTTTTGTTTTTATTTTTTGTTTTCATTTGTATTTTTGTGTTTTTGTTAACACGATTCCGCCAAAACCGATAACCCCAAATTTGCGATAAATTTTATGGAGGCCTTTGAAAATTCTTTGAACTTAAACCTGCCACGTTTTTCGGTACAATCGAAGAAATATTTCTCATGAATATTTTACTTTTACGATTTAAAAAAAAATTTAGTGCGATATTTTTGGGAAACATTTGGGCCGATTCTGACCAGAACGGGTGGGGCTACAACATTCATATTTTACATGGACATTAAATTATGGTGATTTTATTTGCTTTTCTAAAAGGAAAAAAATTTAAAAAAGTTAGCTAGAATCCATGGAATAAAGGTTTTAATATGAGTTTTTTTTAGGTTTGTAATACAATTAACAAGTAACAATAGAAACTTGACAACAACACCTACAATGCATTTAAAAAGCATTTTGAAAAGGAAAAGTGGTACTTTTCAAACTAAAAACTGACAAAAACCCCCATCCATCAACGTGGCGGGACTTAAGCGTTTTCCTAGAAATTACAAAATTGGAATAGGGTCTATGCCTAGGTCTACAGATTAAATAAAAAGTTGCCAAATTGTCCCTGGAGGTAAAAATTTACAAAAACTTAAAAGCGCTGCATTAAAGCATTAAAACTAGACTAAAAAAGACTGGGAAAAATCTTTGGAGGGCTAGTCTGCTCAGTAGGCCTGCCTACCTCTTGTCCCAGAACAAATACCCCTTTTAAAGCTAAACTGCACCAGCTCACACTGGAGAAATAGCAAATGCAATGCAACAAAGTTATTCTTGTTACCGTACTGGGTCTTTATTACTGATACCAAAACCGGGAAATTCTTGTACCCGGATACGTGCGATCGATTCCCAGGCTACCTGCAGGTAGCAAATGTTCAATTTATCGTCATAGTGTCAAATGATTCAGAAAATCATTGATAATTGCAAAAGTATTAGTAAAAAGGAACAAATGTGTTGTGTACGATGATTCGACGAGTGTTTATAAAGGGGAAATTCCACCTTGGACAAAGAAAGGAAAAAACATGGGTAATTTTTTGGGTAACGGGTAATTAAAAATTGGAACCATTCTCGCGGGCACTGGGCGAGTAACGGGTACCTGTCGTCATCCCTAGTCTTTATCTTGTAGACAACCACTTAAATGGGTCAATATTAGGCCTACGAATGATTTGTAATGAGTTGGTATTTGGAATAAAATGGGTTTAGTATGGTAGGTTACTCATTTAGTCATTAAGGATTTTTTGAGTTTAGGATCTTACTCCACAAACTGTTTCATGAGTTCTTCCAGTTCTTCTTCGGTAGTGTTACAGCAGAGAGCTTTCCTGAGATCTTCTCCCTGGAATCCTCAACAGGGGGTCCCGCAGAGTAGAGAGGTTGACCCCCTGGCGTGAGGGCGCAGCAGAGGGAACAGAGCGCGGCACACGGCCACAGGTCAAAGAAGTTGACACGCACAGTGTTCTCGGCCTGCTCCCTAAATGGCTCAGTAGCTGCATTCGGGAAAAAAAAGCATAGTATACCATCAAGAAGATCTTTTCAGATGGAAAAATGTGAAGAAGCCTCCCTGTCCCTTAAAAAGATTTTAAATCAAGAATGTTATGCTTTTGAAAAGTGCTAAAAATCCAATGGGTGCTCAGCCACTGCAACATCCTGGGCAACGAGAAGGCCGACGCGCTAGCAAATTTGGGGCTCGAAGAAATCTGCCCCTGACACGGCGAGTATCTCCTACAACTCTGCCAAAAACCTTGCCAAGGAGGAGTCCAAGATGGTATCGCAAACCATGGCGGGACGAGGTCTCAAAGGGCCAGAAAAATCCTGGACATCATGGATTTTTCAAGGTCATTTTACTGATAATGCAGCACCCAATATGCTACCGGTCCCTTTACAATTAGTAACTGAAACTCCCCTATCATGAACATTCTAGTAAAACTAAAATTGTGTGCCCAAAACGAAACTTTGAAAGAAAGCCTACAAGTAAGTTTTTCACTTTTTAAAGGGTAGGAACCTGAAAGTTAGTTAGTTAATGTTGTTTTAGGCACTAAACAGTAGATTTATCAGTGCCCATGTCAATTGTTTTGAATCTTCCAATCTTTCTTTTTCAAAATTTAAATGGATTACCACCAGTTTTTTCTTTCCAATGGGAGGAAATTTAAGGAAAGAAGAGGGGGTTTATGGAAGGAGTGGGAATGTTGGAAAGGATGGGTTAAACTGGGGGGGAACGGAGGAGTCTCTCTTGCAGAGAGGGCCGGCAAGTATGGAGAACGAAAAATAAAGAAAAAATAAATATGTGTATGCTGTGTAATGAAGAAAGGTGTGATAAAAAGTTGCGCGAGAGCTCCCCCTGCACACGCACCCCAACCGCCAAGCCCCCTTGTTTTGGGGAATAAACTATTTCCCCTACTCACAGGCCAAACCAGGGGAAAGGTAGCGAGTTGGATTTTGAAATAAGTTAGTAGAAAAGCTTACAACATAGGAATGTTTTAAAATTTAAACCTAGAGAACAGGAAGAGGGGCTGGCCCATTCCTTGTCTTGCTAACAAGCTGGTCGGCTAGTGCATGTACCGCTCTGCCACACCCCTCCCCAATCCATCATCCCTCATTGTGACCTTGACCAGATACAAGAAGCAAAAGCAGGTTCAATGATGCAGCAGAGTTTTTTTTTTTTTTACAAATTTATAAACCAATATATAAAAAGACAGGAAATAAAATGGAGTTAACCAACTATCGCCCGATATCGCTGCTCACGGCATTTTCAAAAATCTTGGGGAAACTGACTTGGAACAGCTTAACAAGTTTTTTAGACGACTATAATATTATAAGCACCAAGCAGCATGGCTTCAGGGAAAAAATTTCTCAACTTCAACAGCGATACGGAATATGACGAAGAAATCCAAAAAGGCATTAAAAGGAGTAACTTGAGGTGGCTGCAGTATTTTGTGATAACTCGAAAAAAAAACTTTCGATACCATAAAACCATAAAACGCTCCGTCAAAAGTTAGAATGGTAGCCCTCTGTATAAATGATTGGCAAGGAAAAGGATTTCTTCATACCTTACAAACAGGAAGCACGTGGGTTTAATTAGAATGTCATGGAGGAGAGTCTGACTGGGGAAAAGGTTAGGCATGGCTTACCACAGGGGTCCGTGTTTTAGCCCTACCCTGTTTCAGCCTCCATGTTACGATCTGCCTGCAAACATCACTCAGGAAAGAAAACTCAGTTTGCAGACGACCCAAAATGCAGTGGTGGCTGGGGAGTCAAGGAAGTGCTAGGACAGGAGCTAAGTAAACACTAAAATGAAATTGAAGACTATAGCAAACCTAATAAAATTGCTCTCAATTTAAAAAACTATTGCAATCACATTTTGTCTGCGGGGCGAACAACCAAAACCGAAACTCCCAATAGAGATCTCTCAAGAAGCCAAAGTCCTTGGAGTCTGGATGGATTATAGGATGTCATGGAGCACTCAAATCGACTACCTGTGCAAAAAACTTAGCTCAACTAGCTACCAACTCAAAGCTATTGCACGAGAATGCCAAAAAAAAAACCAACGCACTACGGACAGCGTATTTTGCATTGTTTGCAATCCCCCTGCATTATGGGGTGATGTTTTTGGGGGGGAGGGACAGGATGGCTGCGAGTTTTTTCCCACTACAGAAAAGAGCGTTACGCACAGTAGCAGGGCTGCGACCCAGAGATTCATGTAGGACTTGGTTCCAAACCATGAAAATTCATACATTTAAATAACTTGCATATAATGTCGGTGGTTTTATACATTCGTGATAACCCTCATCTTACTACTACGGCAGCAGCAAGACATGACCACAACACTAGAGGAGCTGGCAACATCTTCATTGAAAGACATCGATTACACCGCTTTGACCGCAGCCCGCTACACCTCGGGATAAAGGTGACTAACATACTGCCCAGGGAAATCATCATTAGTACTGACAGAAATATATTCAATAGAAGATTGGAAGAATTTTTAATACCAAATAATTTTATTCTCTTGATGAACTGTTCAATCTCTTTTAGGTAAATAAATTTCTTAAATAACTTTTAGTAAACTTTTAGTAAGAAGCCCGGAAGAAATTTTATCACCAAGCACTTTTATTCTCCTGATGAACATTGTTCTGTGATATTATAACCTGTAGTGTAGCACATTGTTTTAACACTTGTTTTGACATGATCGTTTTAATGTTTGTTTTTTTCTTTATTTGTGTGTGTCTATGTTATGTTATTTCTATTTAATCTTTTACTTTAATTGTTGTTTTTCACGACGAGTCTCAATTTTCAGGTGCCACTCTGTGCACCAATATTGAATGTAACATGTGACGCTGAAATAAATAAATAAATAAAATAAATGTTTGTATAGGCTACACTCTACAGCATATTATACTATTAGACGCAAACATGTAAAATGTAAACAACAAAGCCTATACTAACAAATAGATATCAAGTAGGACTACATCCACAGGTTAAGCCTTAACAATATATTGCGTGTTCTCCGATATTCGTATAAAACGACTTCTAGCTATGTAGCAAAAGAAAAATAAGAGGTTAAGAAGGTTTATCTTTATGGTCAGTTCTGCTCTTTTATTCTATAAATAGCACAGTCTGCCTCTTGCCCTTTCAACAAGAAATACCCTACCCTTCACCTACAAGCCTACTACACCATTGTTTGCAGTATAACCCTTCCATCTTGGGTATTAGCCTAATGATAATTGATGTGCGCGTTTTCTCGAGCAGTTCCCTTAGACACTCCACTCGATTTTTTCGTGTTACAACAGTACCCGGGTTACTCACGAGGGTATTGTGAAAATGGTATCCGGGTCGTAAACAAGTCGTGTGTCGTCATCCTATCCATAACATAGCAATTACCTGAATCAAAACAGGTTTTAGGTTAAGTTTTTCTGAAGTACCGGTACTGATATTCTTTCTAACTTACTTTGTAGGCAATTGCAGCATTATTGACCAATACATCTAGCCCCCCGTATTGGGTCTGCAAATAATCCGGAGGTTGTTGATGCTGCTTGAGTCACTCACATCAAGCTGATGGAATTTTGGCTTTAGCCCCAACTGTAAACATTGACAAAATTGATTACCTTCATACTGAATAGCTGATCTTCAACAGCACAAAAGGAATTTGGAATTAGGCCTACCGTCTTTAGGCCTATTAAAAGATGTTGCACCTATTGTATTGTAGCCTACCAGTACGGGAGGCCAATGCAGAGCCTTTTATTTTCTGGCTTTGGTATCCAATTTAAATATTTTATAAAGTGCATAACACAAAGCCTACATGATAGATTAGATAAAGGTGGGTTTTTATGTAAAATCAGTAGTCGCAGTCGGGATTATCAGTATCAGCAAAACTTGGTTTACGTACTACAGATGAAATCCCCCAACCGACCAATAGGAAACGTCGGTTGAAAGTAACATAGCCTCAAAAGGAAGCACGCACAAAACGCGTCAAACACTCATGTCACGTGACCGCTCCCGATTGGTTCAATCGCTACCCGAGTCAGGTAAGGGAAAGAATATTGGCCATCTCTTGCCGACGCTACCGACAGTCGGCAACGGCCTGCCAACGCTTACATCATCTCATAAAAAAGATAGGCAGGAAGTCGTATGTTTGAATGCTGGCCGACTACCGAAACCGACTGCCGAAACCGATCTACGTAAACCCAACTTAAGACATAAGTAATTAGGCCTTACACAATATTATAAAAATAACAAACTTTTTTTTTACAAAGATTACCAACAGCGCAAAAACACAATTTTTTTTTCATGGTCCTAATTTAATAGTCCTTCATATCTTCATGCAGTTATAAAGTTTTTCAATCAATCCAGATAAACAGAAACTGTAGGCCTAGGCTATCTCTTTTCCAAATCAAGCATCTCAAACCCAATTCTAGATAGTAAAATGTTGGCATTACCTCAGTGAGTTTAGGCAACAGCAGCTTCCCCTCGACCCACGTCTCGGGCGGTGAGGTAAAAAATGCCATCAAACTTCTCACAAAGACCTTTCACGATGCCATAAAACCCAAAACCTTTGTTTCCACCAGTTACCTGTAAGAAAAACATTATTTTTCTCAGGATGTTTTTCAGAGTATTTTCAATGAATTATTAAGAAATTTTTTTTGCTTCAACGAATGCTACCAGGCCAGTGTTGTGAGAGCCCTACCTGCCCACTGCAATGAACATGAATTGAGGAGGTGGGAGCTGGCTCACCAGTGGATTACCAACTCGAGGCTTTCCCCTAACCTCAACATCCGTTAGGGTCACTCCACTGCTCCCTCCCCCCCCCTCCTCAGTTCTCCTGCACTCCCCCCCCACCCAACAGCGCCACTGGCGTGTCTTGTAAATAACTGTATATAGCTTACAAACCTAGTTAAGTTAACTCTCCGCTCTCGTCGAGCGAGCAAAGGGCCCCGTTTGGCCGAAAAAGTTTCGACATTTCTTGTATTATGTTTTTTTTTATTTATTTGTGTCTTTCTTAACTACGAGATCCCTGCAGTCACCGACCAGGTAAACTGTTTGGGGTTTCCCCTTTTCCCCACCCCTACTTAAAATTAACTAGCCGTTTGGCATCTCTTATCTATCACCAAAGTCGTTTGATAACTTAGCTAGGAAAACGCTTAGGCCTAAGTCCCGCCAAGTTGTTGGGTGAGCGGAATTGGTGCATTTAGCTGCCATGTGTTATGCGGATTTTTCTGTTCTCCTGTGAAAAATCATTACTAAGTTTAAGATTTTTTTTTAAATTTAATTAAAATTTTAAATTTAAAAAATTTAAATTACATTTTAAATTTTTTTTAATAAATCGTAAATTTTTAAAAAAAAAAAAATCGTAATATTAAAATTTATATAAGAAATAATTATTCGATTGCGCACAAAATTTTACACAAATATATTAATTCATAAAATTAAGGCTCTGTGAAAAAATCATTACAATAGGATAAAGCATTTAGGTGTTATAGGCCTAAGTCAAAGAATTGTTTTAAAAAAGAAAAAAACATAAAATTTTGATTTTCATGAGAAATAGTTTTTCGATTACGCTCAAATTTCACACGAATAGGCCCTACCTAAATTCATAAAATTAAGGTTCTCTATGCTCGACTAGGCCTACATGCTTTATCCGATTGTAATGATTTTTTTACAGAACCTTAATTTTATGAATTAATTCGTGCAAAATTAGAGCGCAATCAAAAAATTATTTCTCATGATAAAGGCAATTTTACAATTTTTTTTTATTTTTTAAATTTCTTCAACGTTTATAACATCTAGGCCTACATGCTTTAGACCTATCCGATTGTTATAATTTTTTCACAGAATCTTAATTTTATGAAATTTAAAATATTCGCGTGAAATTTTTTGCGTAGGGTAGGCCCAATCGAATAATTATTTCTTATGAAAATCTCAAGTTTACGCTTTTTTATGTTTTAAAAAAAATTACGCTCATCCAAATGCGCCTGAAAAAGCGTTTTGCGAAGCTTCCTATTTTATTTATATGCATAATACTACTATTGTAGGTTACCTTGGCCTACAAATTTTTTAAGACTAGCCTACCTGTTTTTTCTGTTAGTATGAGTGATATAATGTACCTGGTGTAATGATACCCGGTAGATCAAAATAAAAATGAAAATCTGGGTAGGTAAGTTAATTATGCCCTAGGCCTAGCGCCTCAACCACCACCACCATCCCCTCCCCACTAACCTACTGTTGGGTAAAGGGCCCAAAAAAACTGAATCACCCCGGGGCAGGCTGAAAACCAGGACTGTCCTGGGAAAACCGGGACGTCTGATCACCCTATCCTTGGCCTCCCCCGTCTTCTTCTTATACCGATAGCTACCCTACTTCCGATACTGGTTCGCCTGAATAGCGTCGACAAACGTCAATCACCTTGTGTACAGTAGTGTAGGCCTACTTTCTTTGTTCCTCCTAACCTTTCGTTGTGCAAAGGCTTGTACAAACGAGCCCTGGTCGACGTCATTCCATTCGACGCTCTTCTGCGTTTTCCCAATAGGCTAGCTAGGCCAATTTACTACCCTACTACTAGGTATTTGACTGCGATGGTGAGCCCGATTGCCCTTGTTTGGAGGTGAGCCCAACGTTGTACGACTAGCTTGGCTTTGTGTATCCAATCCCTTCCGAGGGCAAGGCTACAAATATTTATTCACATTCACTTCCCTAGGCCTAGGCCTATCTTAGATCTGGCCTGCTTTGAGGTCTTTGTGGGGACCCCTTTCGGTTGGTATGGCCAGTTTTTGTTTTGTAGGTAGGCCTACTTTATATTTTAAAATAGCGACGTTAAAAGGGTTTTGGGGAAATTCTTCGGTTGGTATGGACCGGTTTTTTTCAAAACTACTTGCGTTTGGTTTAGCCGAACTTTCCGCTGGCTACAGTGCGCCGCCGCTAGTTCTAGGATATAATCGATAAGAGCGCACCCGAAATCCTTTTCGTTACAAAACTACTTACCGGTAGGCCTAGTTGTTTTTCAGTGTTTTCATTGAAAAAATAACAGTGTTAAAAAACCGGTCCATAGGCCTACCAACCGAAGAAGTACCAGGTTTTGTAGGTAGGCCTAGGCCTATGGCTAGGCCTACATTAGATACAAAAAAGCGACGTTAAAGGTTTTGTAGGTACTGAAGATTTAAAATAGCAACGATAAAGGTTTTGTAGGTACTTTATAAAAAAAAACTGGCCATACCAACCGAAAGAGTAGGCCTACCTCTTGTGTAGGCCTAGGGCCAATGCCAAAGCCAAATAAGGAATGCATAGGCCTAGCCTAGGCAACCGAGCTAGCTAGCTAGGCTTTGAGATTACCTCAAAGGTAAATAAATTACGGCGTGGTTAACTTACCACTGCAACCCTCATCGTTAACTCTTAATTTAATTGCCTAGATGCGTACTAGCACGGTCCACGCACGGTCCGGCTAACATCAAAACAAAAACAAAACACTTTTAAATTGGCCACGCCCTCTTCAGCTGCTTCTTCTTCATCAACAGAACTTCAGTTTTCAACCAGCCAGTATTCGAAAACTGGCCATTTGCCAGACTTGTATGTCTTTATTTACTTTTTAGTTTTTTACTAAGATTTTACTAGACACGTTAAAGTAAAACTATTAGGTAAATTTAAAACAAATGATGTTATGATAGGTAAACGTTCGACCTTTAGCGTGTATCGTTGCCGCAGAGACATTTCAAAGTGTAGTAAAAATAAAATGCTTGTCTACCTACTCCACCACTACATTTTAGGCTTAGGCCTAGCTCTATCCCTAAGATAATAGAAAAGGTAGGCTTAAACTTATAGCAAAACTGAAGGCCATCATGTCGCATCATATTTATTTATTTATTTATTTATTTATTTATTTATTTATTTATTTATTTATTTATTTATTTATTTATTTATTTATTTAGCTACCCAAGTTTTGGGGTTTTCAGCTATCTGCACACGCCGATTTACAATGGTAAATCTTCACTGGTCCATGACCTACAAAAAAAAATCACCCCGATCCGATAACCCATTCTGTGTTTTCAAAAAAATGCCTAACATCGTTGAAATCCTTTCGGCTGGCTGGGTGGCTAGCTGGGGGTTAATTCTACGCGGAAAGTTATGAGCTTACAGAGAAAACGGCACACCTTAGAACTTTGAAACTTGGACCACACTTAGATGTACGTACCTAAACGCAGTGCCGTTTGCTTTCAAAACCAAAATCGGTAACAGAGACAGGAGAAAATCAAAATTTTAAATAATAATCAAACACATAATTACTAAGGCGTGGAATTTTGTACAAACTTGAAATCAGTTTCGGTTCAGTTTCAGTTCTTTATTGCATGTAATACTAGGTATTTATGTGTGATAACACAAATACATGGTACATGGTCAGTAGATTATTAATTCCCAGTAAACATTTTCCCGTAAAACATTATAGCTTACAAAGTAATACAATTAAAATTACATGGAATTCACTTTTTTGCTATCAGTTTGCTATCTATCAAAAGATACAGATGAACATTATTTAAAATTAAAAATGATGATAAAAGAAAAAAATGACTGGCACAAAGGGTTTGTATTCAAATTTAAAACATTAATGCTGTAAAAAGCCTTGTGGTTAAAAAGTTTTTTAAAGTATTCCTAAAATCGCATGTCTTCTCAAAATCGATAATGTATATTTAGGAAGAATATTATAAATCTTAGCACCCAGGAATCTTGACTCTTTGAGTTAACTCTAGTCACGAGGCGGACATGTACATTCTCACGGTTTCTGGTGTGATGACAGTGGATGCTGCTGTTTATTTTGAGTCTCCCCAGATTAGCCTTGATGTAGCAGGCGAATCCTAGATGTAAAGACTGGCGACTGTTAAAAATTTTAAGTTGATAAAAAAGCTGCCGACAATTGCCTATTGTTTAAGTAAAAGTGTGAAGTAAAATTCTGATTGCTTTTTTTTAAGGATAAAATCTTTTTAAAATTGCGAAAAGAAGAGCCCCATTGTGATATGCCGTATCTTATAAGCGATTCGAAATAGGAATGGTAAACACAAAGTGCTGCCTCAAGTGAGATACATTGTCTAACGACCCTAATTGCATAGCAAGCTTTGCTCAGTCTATTAGCTAATTTGTAAACTGTTGTCAATAGACCAAGAAAGTCAACCTCGTCACACTGCGACAATAAAATGCCATTTAGCCACACTGGAAATACCGTTGGTATTCTGGCCGATTGATGTGGATGAATAGACATATTAAGGTGAGTTTTCTTTGCATTCAACAAGGCTCTTCCTGCTTAGCCAATTGGAAATGCGGCAAGTGGCTTGGTTGGCCATTGCGATCAAAGCATCGCTTTTCGGCTTCCTTAGCGAGATGGAGAAATCGTCCACAAACATAAGCACAGTAGCTTCAGGGACTGCACCACTACCAGGAAGATCGTTTATATAAACGATGAACATGATGGGGCCCAAGACGGTGCCCCAAAATTAAACATACTCTTAAACCATTATAAATATCTAGCGTCCAAAACACAAGGGGCTAAATTTGGGGGAACCATGGGCCCAAAAATGTAAAAAAAAAAAAACAACTCTGAACTTTAAAAAATTAATCATTCAAAGAAAACGCTACAACTGTGAGAAGTTTCAAACGTGGAGTGTGGAGTACACTTTGATGTTGGTATATCATATCATATGCATCAAAGCAGTGGGCGACTCGATTTACAATCCAATCCAAACCAAGGCCGATACAGAGGGAGGGGGTGAGAGAGAGAGAGAGAGAGAGAGAGAGAGAGAGAGAGAGAGAGAGAGAGAGAGAGAGAGAGAGAGAGCGAGGAAGTTTTTATTTTGGTTTATTTGGATTAAGGACGCGTCCACCGTTAGGTCAGGCCCATGCTGGTCAGAACCAGCCACGGGTAAGGGAAGGAAAGGGGTGGTTCTCACGGGTTTTCAACGTCTTTTACATCGTTCGTTGTGTCATTGTCATCGTCGTCGGGGAGGTCGTCAAGGGAAGGGAAAGGTGTACCCAACGACAATTGCCAAAGCTCGCCTCTAGTTTCGGGGAGTAATAAACTCCCCTCTCACTAGCTGATGTTTGCGAGGTGGACTTTTTCTCTTGAATCGCCTTGTACGATTAGCAGAGCCATGCTCTGGGCCAATTCTACCCCGGGCCCAGACGGGTTCCTAACCCAGCTGCTCACAAGTCAACAGAAGTCAGAAATCCAACTCTATGAGCGGCGTCCAAGTCCAACCTCAAACAAACCGCCAATATCTGACACAGCAACCCACTTTTGAAGGAATCGACTTTTTGAAAAAAAATTAATCATTCAAAGCCCATCATTCACGCCTTGAAAGAAAACAAACAGCAAAAAGTTGTAATATCCCCCACAAATACAGAAATTTGTAAAAAAAAAAAAAAAAAAAAACTGCAGCCAAGCTCTCCTTCAAAAGTTTTCGGCTGTGACTGCTGTGAGATATAGAAGTTAATCCAAGCTTTTCCTTCTCTCCCCCTAGTTTCACATTGAAAATAAGTAAGATCATTTCGCCTGTTGACGAGCGCCAAGCCCACCATTTTCGTGGTAAAAAAGTTATATTTTTAAATTAAAAATCATAA
Source organism: Sweltsa coloradensis (assembly GCA_024449915.1). Classification (NCBI taxonomy): domain Eukaryota; kingdom Metazoa; phylum Arthropoda; class Insecta; order Plecoptera; family Chloroperlidae; genus Sweltsa; species Sweltsa coloradensis. The sequence goes on from JAMZAV010010426.1 coordinate 15,940, forward strand.
AAAAATTGCTTGGTCATTGACTTTTTAGAGTTCTCGTAACCTGTAACGAATCAAATTCAATGGCCAAGCAATTTTTTATGTTTTTGAGTTTAAAATTTTTACATTTTTACAACGAAAATGGTTGGCTTTGCGCTCGTCAACAGGCGAAATAATTGTACTTCTTTTCAATGCGAAAGAATGAAATGCTTGGCTCCCGCCATATCTCCCTGCATTCACAGCCGAAGACTTTTGAAGAAGAACTCGGCTATTTTTTTTTTTTTTTTTTTTTTACAAATTGTTTTATTTTGTATTTGGGGGGTTTATTTAATGTCTATCTTTTTCAGTTAAAAAACTGTTTTACAAAGAAGAACAAGTTAATAAATATAAATGCATAGATGCCGACACAACAATGAACTGCAGTTAAGTAAATATTTGAAATACTAATATTACAACAATCAACAACAATGTATTAAAATTAAAACACAAAAATTTTAGTAACAAATTCGAAAAGGATATTATTGAATAATGAACCAAAAATAAAGGAAAACATGAAAAGAAAAAAAAGAAAGGGGAAAAATCATCAAAAAAGAAAAACGAAAAGAAAAAACTGTTTTCTTAGACGATCCCACTCAAACGAATATGAGGTTTGCCAAAAATCAGTAACAGCAAAGGGAGAAAACCAACTTTCGCGGAAGAAACCACAGAACGCGAATCTTCATTCTTGTGTTCAAATCTTGATAACCATATAGTACAAAAGATCTTGACTCAAATATATAATTAGATCAGACATATAGTTATTGGAAATTGTATAAGTAAAAAACTGATCACAGCAGTGATACAGGACACCTAACACAAGTTGCGAGCTCCACCAGTGGCCGGCAACCAGACAATCTATAGGCAGAAAAATATCATTTAAAATACATTGATTTTACCATAACCAAATCAATATTGAACAACCATAAGACAATAGGAAAATCATAAATAAGAACTTATAAAGAGAAATTAACATTAGACAAACACAGAGACAATGATACCACAAATAAATACTAAAAATCAAATCTTCTTTGCTCTTTAAATCATTACCATTGCTTCGAATTTACTTTTATACTGTCGATGCGTAGCTCAGTAAACTGGCTTCTAAAGTAATAAGAAATTGAATTCCAAAAGGATACGCCTCTGTACAAAAATGACTTTCTAAATGATTCAGATACTAATCTTGGATCTTGCAATGTGCACATTAGAATAGAATTTCTATCACGATCATCAATTTGAAAAATATTGGGTAGAATACCTAAATACATACCTTTCAATACTTTGTATGCATTTACCACATGGAAGCTCCGCAAACGCTTTTTCAGGCGCGTTGTTGGATGAGCGTAATTTTTTTTAAACAAAAAAGCGTAAAATTGTGATTTTCATGAGACTTAATTTTTCGATTACGCTCAAATTTCACACGAATATATTAATTCATGAAATTAAGGTTCTGTAAAAAAATCATTACAATCGGATAAAGCATGAAGGTGTTATAAGTTAAAGAAATTTTAAAAATCGGAAATAACGTAAAATTGCGATTTTCATAAGAAATAATTTTTCGATTGCGCTCAAATTTCACACGAATATATTGTGTGGAAAAATCATTACAATCGGCCGAATAAAGCATTTAGGTGTTATAAGTCGAAGATTTTTTTTTGTTTTTTAATCGAAAAAAATCGTAAAATTGCGATTATCATGCGAAATAATTTTTCAATTGCGCTAAAAAAAAAACGTGGCAGTTTTACGTTCAGAGATTTCGAAGGCCTCCATAAAATTTCATCGCAATTGGAGTATCGGTTTTGCCAGAATCGTGCTAACAGACACAATAATACAAACAGAAAAAAAACATTCCGGATTTTCTTCTCCAGTGTAGTAGAATGGAATCTTCGCTTCGCTCATCCAAATACAGCCAAACCTTACACACTCAAAAGAAATGAGATCTAAAAAAAGGGTCAAGATCATTTACCCTTCCACATTTGCGCATTCTTAATTCACAAGGAAGCTTCGCAAACGCTTTTTCAGGCGTGTTGTTGGATGAGCGTAATTGGTGCATTGAACTGCCATGTGTTATGCGGATTTTCTGTTGTTCTGTGAAAAAATCATTACTTAGTCTAAGATTTTTTTTTTAATTAATTAAAATTAAATAAAAAATTAACTTAATTTTTTTAATTATTCGTAATTTTTAAAAAAGAAAAAAATCGTAAGTTGCGATTTTCATAAGAAATAATTATTCGATTGCGCCAAATTTAACACAAATATATGAATTCATAAAGTTAAGGTTCTGTGAAAAAAGAAAAAAACCCGTCAAATTTCGATTTTCATAAAAAAATAATTTTTCGATTACGCTCAAATTTCACATGAATAACTTAATTCATAAAATTAAGGTTCTGTGAAAAAATCTTAAAAATCGGATAAAGCATGTAGGTGTTATAAGTCGAAGATTTTTTTTTAAAATCGAAAAAAAATCGTAAAATTGCGATTTTTATGACAAATAATTTTTCGATTGCGCTCAAAAACGTGGCAGTTCTAAGTTCAGAGATTTCGAAGATCTCCAGAAAATTTAATCGCAATTGGAGTATCGGTTTAGCCGGAATCGTGTAAACAAACACACAAAAATACAAACAGAAAAAAAGAAGGAAAAAAAAATTATGGATTTTTTTCTCCAGTGTAGTGAAATGGAATCTTCGCTTCGCTCGCTATGCTCGCTACGCTCATCCAATAAACGTACAGTGTCCCGTAACAACATCATAGAAAGCTTGGCAAAAAAGAATTTGCAACTAGTATTAATTTAATTAAATAGAATAGTTCATCCAAATTCTTTTCTTCTAAATAATTTAAACGTAATGGTCATGCAAATTCTATTTTGCCAAGCTTTTCTAGGATGTTGTTACGGGACACTGAACGTTTATGAATTAATAATGCGCAAATGTGGAAAGGTAGATGAGCTTGGCCCTTTTTTAAGATCTCATTTCTTTTGAGTGTGTAAGGTTCGGCTGTATTTTTACTAGGAAAACGCTTAAGTCCCGCCGCGTTGTTGTATGAGCGTAATTGGTGCATTGAGCTGCCATGTGTTATGCGGATTTTCTGTGGTTCTGTAAAAAAATTATTACTAAGTTCAAGTTTTTTTAAAATTATATTAAATTAAATAAAAATAAACTTTTTTTTTTAATAAATCATAATTTTAAAAAAAGAAAAAAATCGAAAAATTGCGATTTTTATAAGAAATAATTATTCGATTGCGCTCAAATTTCACACGAATATATAAATTCATAAAATTAAGGTTGTGTGAAAAAATCATTACAATATGATAAAGCATGTAGGTGTTAGTCAAAAAATTGTTTTAAACTAGGAAAACGCTTAAGTCCCGCCGCGTTGTTGGATGAGCGTAATTGGTGCATTGAGCTGCCATGTGTTATGAGGATTTTCTGTTGTTCTGTGACAAAATTATTACAAAGTCGAATAATTTTTTTAAATTAAATTAAATTAAATAAAAAATTGACTTTATTTTTTAATTTTTTTTATGAATCGTAATTTTAAAAAAGGAAAAAATCGTAAAATTGCGATTTTCATAAGAAATAATTATTCGATTGCGCTCAAATTTTACAAGAATATATTAATTCATAAAATTAAGGTTCTGTGAAAAATTCATTACAATAGGATAAAGCATGTAGGTGTTATAAGTCAAAGACTTGTTTAAAAAAAGAAAAAACATGTAAAATTTTGATTTTCATGAGAAATAATTTTTCGATTGCGCTCAAATTTCACACGAATATCTAATTCATAAAATAAAGGTTTTGTGAAAAAATCATTAAAATCGAATTAAGCATGTAGGTGTTATAAGTCGAAGAAATATTTTAAAAATTGAAAAAATTCGTAAAATGGCGATTTTCATGAGAAATAATTTTCCGATTGCGCTCAAAAACGTGGCAGTTCTAAGTTCAGAGATTTCGAAGGCCTCCATAAAATTTCATCACAATTGGAGTATCTGTTTAGCCGGAATCGTGTTAACAAACACACAATAATACAAACAGAAAAAAAGAAAAAAAACATTCCGGATTTTTTTCTCCAGTGTAGTGAAATGGAATCTTCGCTTCGATCGCTTTGCTCGCTACGCTCATCCAAATAATTTTATCAAAGTCGATTTAATTGCTATGAAATTAACGATTAACAATAGAATTAAATTATCTTGTGGCCCAAAGACATGCTTTTAGTAAACAATGTGAGCGATCATTGTCAAGTAAATAGTTACTTGTTGATTGTATGCCTTTATAAAGCTTATTAAAACCTTTATTTGGAAGCCTTCCAGCAAACTTTTTCAACTTTTTTTTCCAAAGGAACTACATCACCGTTACCTTAATGTCCATGTTAAGGCTATTGTACCACCTCTGACCGATAGTTTGAAAGTCGAAGAAACATGTCTGAAAAGTTTGCTAAATGAAAAAAGGCCTTTTAAAATAACAGAAAAAAAAAATTGTGAATTTTTTTGGGTGGGACATAACCTCTCTTTTGGAAATTACATTTAGATTTTTGGACAAAAGTGTGATATACAAGACTCGTTCAAAATTAAGTTTTGAGAATCGGTTTTCTGGACATAGTTTCTAAACACCTTTAGCTACAACTTGACTATAGCTAAAATAGTTTTCTGAAAATAACAGTTGGTGTACGAATTTTTTTGTCAAACGGTACAAATACGAGTTTTGTACCGTTTGACAAAAAAATTCGTACACCAACTGTTATTTTCAGAAAACTATTTTAGCTATAGTCAAGTTGTAGCTAAAGGTGTTTAGAAACTATGTCCAGAAATCCGATTCTAAAAATTTAATTTTGAATGAGTCTTGTATATCACACTTTTGTCCAAAAATCTAAATATAATTTCCAAAAGTGAGGTTATGTCCCGCCCAAAAAAATTCTCAATTTTTTTTCTGTTATTTTAAACGCCTTCTTTCATTCAGCAAACTTTTCAGACATGTTTCTTCGACTTTCAAATTATCGGCCAGAGGCGGTACAATAGCCTTAAATATAAACGTTGTAGCCCCACCCGTTTGGTCAGAATCGCTGGGCAGTTGAAACTGACGAATAAGACAGTAGTCAGTAGTCAGTAACTAACATCCTTAAAGTGATTTTGAGCATGTTTCAAGTCTTTTCTTCACCAAGAAGGAATGTTCGTACACCAACCAATTTTTGCATGTGTTGTCGGTACCTAAATCCCCTTATTTTGATAGTTTTTATGTTCACATCACGTTTCATGACGGCGGGGTGACACCTCGAAATCACCTTAACTCTGCTTGCTGTATAAGGTGCCTGAGTATGTCGCGCATCGCGGCTTGGCTGCGGCGCCATAACGGGCACCTAGAAATGTTCTTTGGACAGTGGTTTTAAATTGTTAGTTTCTAATTATTTCAATGAATCTCTATGGTTTGAGGTTTGGTAGTGTGCTCAAAGGTTCAGCCAACGCTACATATTGGCGCTAGATTTCGGCGAATCTACAAGCGTATGTCGGCAATCCTGATCCTGGCTGAAGGTCCTGCCAAGATTTCTCCCAGTTAATAGCTAGCAAATGCTAACATTGAGTCACATTTAATTCCTCTAAAAAAATCTCAAAATATTTTAAAATTTAAATAACATTATAATTTACTCGCTAGCTTATTTCCATTTGTCTCTTCATATCCATTTTCCTTTTCTTTCCTTTCAAGAGTATCTCTTATTAATTTTCAGTACTCTGTTGAAATATGCATTATAATTAATAAATAATATATTCATAGTTACACGTTCTAATTTTATAACTCATGGTTACACCATGTTAGCATTATGGTAGTAAGAGTATCACAACCAAAACTGTACTAACAAGGCAATCGTCCATGAATTGGATGTGGTGGAAGTCATTTTAGCTCGAAATAATGGTAGAATATGGTGCAAAATGTGATAAGAATTTGATATACAAAGACCACCACCCAAAAAATTATAATAAATGTGGGCCTCAGGGCTGTTCAAACTCCAAAGTGAGGAAAAATCTAAATTTTCGGAATTAGCAGAAGAATAATGTCATACGAGACTCGAATAATCGGAAATTGTCCATTCTTTCATAAAAGTCATTGTAAACTTTAGGCTCTCGTCTGTTCAAAGTTACCGTCAGATCTTTTAGGGTGGTCTTTACGTGATAGAACGTAAAATTATCGATACTCTACCAAAATGACATTTCTGTTGCACAACCCTTCTGCTCATCAATTTGTAGTTTAGACTTTCCCCAATTCATAAACTTAGGTTTGACAGCTTCACCATACTAGCAAAGAAATACAAATTTTTTACATTTTAATTTTCATAAATCATTAACTCTTTATTAACTCGGAAAATTTTGAATTAATTGGTACGATACAGTGAATTTAACTTTTTTAGAAATATCTCCAAATTTAAGATAGTAATTAATTTTGCTCGTTTAATTTCGATAAATATCCTTGACTTGTCATCTTGATTCTTGATAGGTTATAATTTTTATGTTCTACTGCAGTCGTACGCTTGCGTTCTGTGAGTCTACTTCTTGGGCTGTGGACAGGCCATCTGGTAGAGGAACTGGATGAGGGTCCTAGTCGGGCGGCCGGTCATGCGGCCCACCGTCAGGTAGGGGAAGTCGATCGCGTTAGCCATCATGCTCGTGCCGGTGGTGTCCATGTGAATCCAGTCGCCACAGGGGACAAACTCCTACAAATAAACAAGGTTCATTAAATCTCCCAGCGGACTTTCGGGAGACTTTGATACAAAGTCGTCGCAATCATTTCCATAATGTAAATGCGGAGAAACGGGATGACAAAGTTATTATAACATTTTTAGTGTTAAGTCATAAGCCCATCAGCTAG
>JAMZAV010010427.1:0-57214 GCA_024449915.1 Sweltsa coloradensis
AAGAGTTTTTGAAAATTAAATGTGGTGGGGGGTTAGTGGTGTTTGGGGGTTGGGCCCTATATTTTCTTGTTTAAAATTCCTCTGATTTTACTGATTTTTTGCCCCCTTTTTACCCTTTTTTCAAGGCAATCTCTTCTTTATCTTTGTTACAGTCTTAAATACACAAAATCTACAAAATTGTTACTACTTACCAGGATTGGTAAAAAAACAGCTCGAGACTTACAAGAGAATACTTTATTCCTGGTAAAACGTGGCCCCACACACCCGTCCACTTTTTGCCTGGGCTGTCAGGCAACTGCACCGCTCTCGGGCCGGTTTGTCTTATCACCGGACGGGACCCTATATGCGGGGTAAAACCTGTCTACCAGTTTCGTTTTTTAAAAATAATACAAACATTCCTTCCATTTAATAAAAAAACAAAAAAAACAAACACCAAAATGAGGGTTTAGTCATTCGCTAATCCCAAATTTATTTAAACTAAAATACCCCAAGTGATTAAAAAACCCCTTTTATTCCTTCAAAACAATTAACAGAAAAATGTACATTCCCTTCCCAATTTCCTATTAAAAATTCGATCTTTGGTTGGGTTATCCTCACTCGCCGTTTTGCGTGGGGGGCCTAAGGTGGGCTTAGTCCGCTCTGTTTACTGCCCCCACTGAAAAATCAGTTTATAACTGAGTGGGTAGACTCAAAATACTTTTTATTTTATTTTTTTTAAGTTAGAAGTTGAAAATAAAAAATGGTGTAGTAACATAATTTTGGGTTTGAAAAATGATTCATAAATTAATATCACCCAATTATACTATATTAGGAAATTTTTGTTTTTTTTTCAAAACTAGTTTTATATATTAAAAAACACATATCCACAAAATGATAATTGAAATTCTAAATAAAAAAGTGCAAAAGAATGAATAAATGATATGTACTCCCCCTCAACCGAGGCTAAGACTTTTTCACATATTGGGGAAAACAACAACACAAAAACATACACTCAATAGAAAAATGGACTTTTTCAATGCTCTTTTGGTAGAAAATAGCTTTTTAATGTAAAAATTTTTCGAAGGTTTTAAAACCCTAGTTAAATTTAATTTGCTATTTCAAAACTTTTTTTCCTAAGTTCCCTTTAACTATTTACAATTTTTTCTTTTATAAAGTTTCTTTTTAGACTTAGGGGCTGACTTGCTTGTGTGAACCACTGCTGTTCTAGGCAACTGTCCCCTGCGGCATGGGTGATTGTTCTGCTGGAGGGGGTGGGAAACAAAGCCCTGTCCAAAACTCACTGGTGGTTGCCCAACCCCACTGTGGTCCCCAAGGGTTGCGTTGAAGGGTTTGTGCTCTACACGAGGATTAAACAGGTAGGCTGGTCCCCCATGTCCCCCAGTTACAGGACATTTGTGGGGGAGGGGCGCTTGCCCCCCCTTCCCCCCCCCCCCCCCCCCAAAAAAAATAAAACCCCCAACCAATAGAACATAAAATGGACATTAAATAAACAAACGCTCGCCTCCTACATACAATTTGGGTCGGGGGCGGCTATGTTAGGGCACAGGGCCCGCGCACTTCCATATTCTGCGCGAATTTAAACCCAAAATTTAAGGCCCAAAAGCCATTTTTTAATTCCCATTGGCAATAATCGTTGGATTTTTTTGGAATTTTGGCCCGCGAAACAGTCTGGGATGTCACACTACCCTCCTTACTCGGCGGTGGCCGGGCCCTCTCTATTCGCATGATGCAGGCAAAAGCAGGGGGGACGGTGGGCATTTGGTATCCGATTGGTTTAAATGCGCGCATCGCGAGCCGTTGCTAGAGGTCAGGATAACTAGATCGGTTGGGAAAGGCGAATTTTTTCCCAGTGTACCGTGGGACGGAGCGACGGACCGAGAGTGGAACGACATTGGTTCGAGTCCCGACTAGTCCCCCGGGAAACAATGCATTTTAAAGTATCGTTTGAATGGGTTTTTGTGCTTTGAGGGGAAAAATTTCAGGGTGGAAAAGGTGACCTGACCACGCCCGGTTGTTGCCGACTTGTTTTTTGGACACCTAGCGGGGTGTTGAAGGTTGTGTTAAAACCGAGAGTGGAGGGGGAAAAAGTGCTGAGTTTTTTTTAGGTTTACCATAACCTTACAAGGGTGCCGCACACCCTGGGATCCAAAACCCCCCGCTGACTTGTCTATAGCCGTGGGGCCTTCTTTGGCCGTGGGTGGGCGAGGGGGGGGGAGGTGGGGGACTATAATTATATTAAATTTTTTTTTAGGATTGTTGCAAGTTTTTCGGCCCCTTTTGTATGTACAATACTATTCTTGGTTAAACCCGCCTCGAAAAGATGAACCTTGCGGAGACTGGGGGGTTCCACCACGTTTCGTCTGATCTCAAGGTTTTTTGTAAAATTTCCCCCCCCGTTTTTTTTTTTTTTTCTATACAAAAAAATCCTGGTCGAGGAGTTGTAAATTCCCCGGTATAATTTTTTTTGTTCTATTACTAGTACGGGCGTTTTTATATGACCCACCATTCAAAAAAAAACAGGGACCGCTGGGATTTTTTAAAGGGTGGGTCTCTTAACCCCCCAACAGAACCCCCAAAAAATCCGGTTGCGGGTTTCCGCCTTTTTTTTTGAAATAAAATTTTCTTTTTTTAATTTTGTCGAAAATGAAAAATTAGCTATATTGAGCGAAGTATTGGCCAAATACCCCCAATTTTGTTTTAAATTTTTTTTTTCAAAAAACGATTAAAACCCTTTGGGCGCCCTGCTTTGTTTTATTGGCGCCTACCCCCCCCCATATTGGGGAACCCTTTTAAACTCTTTTCTTTTCAAATTTTTGGGAAAAGTTTTCGCATATTTATAAAATATAAAGTAGAAACTAAAACGTCCGATGAAAATTTGTTTTAAAATAAAAGTTGTAGGGGGCCATGAAAAAACCACCCTTTCATATTTTGGACTGCCCCTTCGTAGAAAACAATGGCCGAACGCTACATGACAACAATAAAAATAATTTGCGGTGAGCATTCCCGATGATAGCTCGATCTTTATCACTAAAGGGGCCCTGTCCCGGCCCCATAAGTTCGTATGAATTTTCGACCTCTATAGATTTTTTCCTTTGACCTTTAGGGTATCCCTTAAGGATAAAAAAATTTTGGGGTTAAACCTCGGCATCCCGGCCAAAATTTTTTTTTTAGACTCCATCTTTTTTTTGGGCATACGAAAGTGCCCCCCTTGGGTTTTCATACATTTTACTACTTTTGCAACATGTGTAAAAAATCGATTTTAAAATTTTGGATTCTCCCCAAATTTCTAGTTAAATATTTAAATTTGCCAATTTGGTCATCCGGGAACATTTTTGGGATTATTTATAGGGAAATACATATATTATTATCCTGCATAAAGGTGATTTCGCAAATTGTCGTTTTCAGATAACATATAAAATTTGCCCCCGATACAAAAGTAATTGGAAAATTGGGATATATGGGCAATCTCATTATTTGCCCCACCCCCACGCCCCCAATGACGGCCATTTTTACAAGGTGGTCAAAAAATTTTTTTTTGAAAAAAATTTTAATACAGAATGTTGAAATTTGGAAAACAATTATAACATTCATTGAAAAAATGACTTTTTAAAACAGGGCCATTCCAAACTAACAAAGACAATGGCACCTTTTGGGTGGCCTTTTAAAAAGGGGCCGACACACTTAATATGAACCACGTAAATTTTATGATAAATTTTGTTATTTGGTACACACATGGGGCCCCTTCTTAAAAAATGTCATTTTTATGTTTATATCAATTTTTTTTGAAAAAATGTGGTGTATCCGCTACGCGTATCTTTAAGTTGCTATGGCATTAAAAACTACCATAATACTGCTTATAAAAATTCAGTGTTTCCTTTTACCTGTAGGAAATTATTGAAAATTTTCATAATTCCCACTATATTGTTTGAATGTTTATGCATTTTAAATGCGCCCGCCCGCGAAAATTTTCGATTTTAAACACAAATTACTGTTTACGATGTTTCATAAAGCTTCCCTAAGTATTTTAAAAAACATCTCTGCGAAATTAAATTTTTGCATTTCCCCGGGAATGGGGGTTTTTTTTCCATGTTGGTATTTTAAAATTTTTCTCAAAAAATCTATATTTGATGTCCCATTGTTTGCACTAAATTTCTTTTGAGAAAATTCTTTCTACAACATTGAATGCTTAAATAAGATCCCCAAATTTCAACCAAAAATTTAATCCAAAAATTGGGTGATAATTCCTAAATCCACAAAAATCTAGTGAAGATGTAACAAAGAGTGTAAAAACGCCAAAGAGTATTCATATTGGATATTAGGATTATCCCATATTAGATTAAAACTTTTTGGTTGTAAACGGATCGTTATTTTAAATCATTCATGTCGTAGAAAAAATTTTTTCTTAAATGCAATTTTTTTTTCTAAACAAAGGAATCAAATATGGCATTTTTTTAGAAAATACCAACAAAGGAAAAAACCATAAATTCCGGGGAAAGCAAATCAATTTTGCAGACCTTATTTTTTAAAATACTAGGAACTTTCAAAAGAACATCGTAAAAAACAGTAATTTTTAGTTTTAAAACGTTTCCCCCGGATTTATCAAACATAGTTTGATGCTGGGCGCATTTAAAATGCTAAAAAATTTTAAAAAAATAGTGTAAATTTTGAAACTTTCAAATTGTCTTAAGGAAAACAAGAATTTTTTATAAGCAATTTTTTGGTAGTTTTTTTAAAGCCATAAACTTATCAAGATACGTGATAGCGGACCATATCCTTTTAAAGTATTACATAACACATAAATAGCATTTTTCAAGAATGCCCCAGAGTGACCAATAAAAAAATTCTAATAAAATTTACGTGGTTCATAATAATTTGTGTCGGCCATCTTCCAAAGGCCGCCATTGGTTTCCATTTGTTTATTAGTTTTGGGCATGGCCCTGTTTAACGTTTTCAATGACCAAATTTCAACATTCTGTCATAATTTTCAAAAATATGTTTTGTGGCCACCTTGAAAATGACCTCATTGTGTCGTGGGGCAATAATGGATTGCCCTATATAGCCCATTAATTTCCCAAAATTTTTGTAACTGGGTGCCAAATTTTTATTCCCACATTTAAGACAAACGAAAATAGTCCCTTTTTTCAGGACTAATAAATAATATTATTTCCCTATAAATATCCCACAATGTTCCCCGGATGCCAAAATTTGGGAAATTTAATCATTTAAAATTTGAAAAATTTTTGGAAATCCAAATATAAGTCAGATTTTTTACACATTTGTCCAAAAGTATGTAAAAAGTTAAAACCCAAATGCGTGTACTCTCGTATGCCCCAAAAAAGATGGGGCCCTAAAAAAACTTGGCCCGGGAGCAGGGTTTACCCAAGATTTTTTTATCTTAAAGGTATACCCTAAACAGGATCAGAAAGAAAATCTTTTAGGCGAAATTATAGAGACTTATGGAGGGGGCGCGAGTGATAGACCGAGCAAACATCGAACTGCTCACCCCCAACAATTGTATTGCTTTTCATGTACGTTCGCCATTGTTATCTACGAACAGTCTAGAATATAAATGGATGTGTTTTTTCATGCCCACAAATTTTATTTGAAACAATTTTTTATCGGATTTTTGTTTCATTTTATTTTAATAAATATGTAAAAAAAATTTTTGATTATTTTTTTAAAAAAAGAGTAATAATTTGAATAAAATCAATCAATCCCCAGTGAATCAAAACAGGGGCGCGCCAAACCTAATTAAATCAACAAAACCGTTCTAAACAAACTTTTAAAAAATTTTGACTTTTTTCGGGGCCAATATTTCACCAATTTCGTAAATTTTCATTCTTCACAAAACTAAAAAAAATGAAAATTGATTTTCAAATGGCGGATAACCCCCAAACCCGGATTTTTTTGGGATTCTGTTGGGGATTTTAGGAGACCTACCCCCGAACAAAATTCCAAAAAGGTCCCTCTTGTTTTTTTAATGCTGGGTTAAGGCCTAAAATGAGCTAATTGCACTGTTTCTATACCTGCAGGTTTTTGTAGACTTGTGTAAAATAAAATTTCAGCATAGGCCCATTTTTAATAATGCGATTTTTGGGCCGCCACAGCTATCATGTACAAGGTCAGGTGCGTTAGGAAAGGCGGGAATGTGCTGGTTTTTACATGTTCCAATAAGAGGAACCCATTTCGTCGGGCCCCTTAATCCTGGGGTTTTCGCTCCACATATCCATAAAACTTTGTGGGAATCCCTCCTCTTTTGGGTTGGTGTTTAGTGGGCTTGCCCTAGTTTTAAACATTTTCAACTTTTCAGTGCTGCTTTTACCCTTTCTGGGTTTAGATGTAGGCCATGCTTGGTAAAACATTCTTCTGTGCAGAATGATTCCCAAGTGGCAATTAAATGCGAGAAATTAATTCAAAGATTTGCTGTTTATTGCAGTATCTGGTTTTGGGGAATTGGGCATGTCAGCCTATGGGGAGGCCGACTATGATAAAAAATGTGGTGCCCCCATACTTTATTACTCGAGATGGGTGGAATGATATCTTCCGTGGATCCCGGAGATTTTTGGTACCCACGATAATTACTATGGACCATTTTTGGGCGAGGTCGTTTTTTTTGCCGGGAATTTCATGAACTTCTCGGATTACGTTCGGTTTTGAAGGCTTTGGATTTATATTCGGGTTTTTTTTTTTTGTGCAAGTTTAGTGTTTTTACCCATGGAGTACTGTAGAGTCTGCTAGATGCTTGTGGCTGATTCTGACCAGCACAGCCTGTCCACCCCTTGTCCCCCGCGTCATCCCTCCTCTCCGTCCTCACCCTTCCTATAGCCGATTAGCCAAGTTCAAAAAATAGATGAATTAAATACAATATCCAATCAACAACCAAGGCCTGGCCTATTGACACAACATTCCTCAAAGTATACGGCAATAACCTTAGGGTGGCCTACCTAACTTCATGTAGGCTGTATGGCCCAGTCCGAATGAAGGCTTAGAACTAACAGGTACCACTGAGGCAAGGGCGGAAGCTACGGCCTGCTAATGTTAGGAACTTAGGATTCCAAGAGATGGTAGCATGACCGCAAATGTCTAGGTGTGTCAGGTATTCTGAAGAACTAGGCCTGGAATTTTTGACCTGTGGCAGAGCATGCGAATTGCAGACACTCAACCCTGCTTTTTTAGTGTTTTCTTTTCTCTACGCTAATAGGTGCTACAATTATTGTGCGCAGCAAACGCCTCTCACGATGATTCCAAAAGTTTTTTGGGTTTTCTAATAGTAGTTTGCTGCAAACTTGCAGCCTCTCTCGGAAGAAACGTGGTCTATTATGTTTCCAACTAGTGCCAAACAATTTAGAATAGGTAAAAATATTCTAACCCCCCATCGTCCAAACCTAGTTTTTTCACGTGTTTTTGGATGTTGTGGTCGATATTCGACGACATCAAACCAAAAATTGGTCTCACAGCCAGCTGGCTATTGGACCCTTCCGATGCTCACGCTTGTAACGGTTGCCACGTTGCCACTAAGAAACACATGAAGTAAGCACAAGATAGGCGCGTCGGTCCTCATGGGTGTACAGTCGAGCGTGACCCCGCTCCTGACCATCGATAAACTCACGCAGTACTGTACCGAAACCTAACTGAGCACCGCTCAACAATGCAACAGATGGAATGTTCGAAACTTCAGTGTCAACGGCCTTCGCTTAAGCTTCGAACATACTGATCGCTGCATGTCCCGCGGTTAGTGGACAGGAACCTGTATGATGACTGTCATAAGGTCTACAACCTTATGTTTCGGATCGAGGACGTTACAGCCGGTTGGTCCCCTTGGTACTTTTCGAAACGGAGTAGGCCTACGTGCGGTACGAGGGTTTCCCCTCCCCTCCTTCTGTTCATCCTCAGTCTATCACACTCATCTTCATTTTGATTAGCCAAAGTGCCATGAAATGTACTAGAGACGTTTGCAAGATCTAATTCAATCAATCAAAAACCAAACAAAGAGTTTTTATTTGCCACTTTGTATTGCTGTCGAAAACTTCGATGCTGTGTACCGTACCTACACGTGTTTTGCGACTTTTTAGCAAACCCTTTCAGGCCGTTAGCATTTCAGTAGCCCTTAGCATTTTTACTCGTTTCCAAAATCTGTAACCGGCTGCTATGTGCGACTTGAGATAGTATGGTGCACAATCACGAGACGGCATGATGACACAGACGGAGACGACCCACGACGTGGGGGCAAACCCCTAGCCCCTCCCATCATGTTCGGTCTTGTGATTGATTGGATATGCTTTATCGTCTCAGTATTTATGCACACTTGGCTAATCGAGGACGGAAGGGAGGGACGTAAGGTATGACGCGGGGGGGGGGGACAGGGGTGGAAGGCCTGTGGGTCCAGAACGCCACAAGCATATGGGAAGGGCAGGGGTTCCCCCACGTCGTGGTCGTCTCTGTCTGTGTACATCATCCGTCCGTGTTGTCTTTGCGTCGCCGTCGGGGAGGTAGTCAATAGGGAAGGGTTTCCGGACGACACCCAGAGATCTGTGTGTGATTACTTTGTTTCAGTGATTGACACTCCCCCTATTCCTTAATTGGCCCAACCGCTGAGAGGTTGTGTCGAGTTAGGAATTATTTAGAAGGCTTGGGCTGGGTATACTGAACAGCCACAGGGCCTGTCCACCCCTTCCCGTCCCCCCGACCGTAATCCCTTACGTCCCTCCTTCGTCTCGATTAGCCAAGTTGCATAATTATGAGACGTAAAGCGAATAGTATCCAATCAATCAAAAGAAAATTTATCTGAGGAATATGAGAATTTCATTGCCAATGTTTTTAAATATCTGAAACAACAAAGCTGTGCATAGGATTTGGAACATTTCAATTTACAACGAACACACGCGACCACACTATAAAAGAGAATACGGGACACTAATAACCTTAGCATTGTGGTGGCCCTTAAACCCTAATAACTACTACCATGTTACACACGACTGTGGAACTCATGGAGTCGCAACCATGTGTCCGAAGGGTAGCAAGGCATTCTCGATGAAAACAACACCCTACTGGACCACGCAACGTTACACCAACGACCTGGAGGCAAGGATTAGTTCGCAAAAGTTCCTAAGTGCTGTAGCAAGAAATTCTCGATGAAAAACTCTAACCAGCCGAGGTGTACAAAGAAGATGGAGGCACGTAGTCGCACAAGTGTCCTAAATGTACGCAAGACATTCTCGATGAAAACACTCCTTGACCAGCAACGTTAACCACGAATGTGGAGCGCACCGGAGCGCACAGGTGTCCTAAGTTTGTAGCAAGACATTCTTCAAAAACTGTAACTAGGCCGTGGTCACCTTCACCACTCACTCAGCAGACAGAACTCTGCAGTTGCCCCGATTGGTTAATTCCTATAATCTGTCTGCTTCGGCATTTTTTTTGCTCGATAAACGCGTGTACAGCATAGCATGTAATCGGCAAGTTCATCTGACACCTGCGAATCCTGAAGGCGGGCACAAGCTTTTGGAGACATGTTGTAAGCGGTTACAATTAGGATCCAGCTTCTTAGTGACGCTGCTCGTTAGGCAATTTTTGGCACTCTCCGATTGCAATTGAAGTAGGTGTGCGCAAAACAACTTTTTGGCCTGCCACTTGTCACGAAGGCGGGCAACGTAGTCTGTGCATTGCTCCGTCTATTTAAAGAAGTAGGACACGTTCATGATAATGAACATCAAGGGTCAGGCGCCATATCAATCACGGCCACAATTTGTTGTATATAGCTTGAGGCCGTATGTGCCCCTGGGAATTCCCTAGACAAACTCAGCATTTCAGAGTTGTTATGTTACCATACAAATGGATTGTCCAGTGAAATGTATGATTTTAAAGCACGTGACGGTCCAAATATCTGACGTAAAAAGATTGCCTTGCCTATGATTCCAATGTCAGGTAGTATTTTTTTGATATCTGTTTTGTTGGTCCGCATACAATTCGAGTACAACTGTCTTCGATGAAAATGTTGTTCGAGATGGAACAACATATTCGGGACCGATCTTCCTTCATCAAGCCAATGAAAACGCCGTTCTCTTCAAAGCTTGTACTACATTTGCCACGCTTACATGAATCAATCTTCACGAAATGGTCCCAAATTGCAGACCCTTTCCTTGTCCTGCAGCAGAGTCCTGCGATTGCCTCGCCGCGGCTCTTACCTCTTACCACAAGATCGATTCATTTGTTATGCACCCGAAATGAGTAAACCATAGCTCTTATAATGTATCCCAGGCTTCCTTGGCTGTTTCACCACTCTGCGATGTTATCGAGATGTGCTGCACCTTGGGCGAGGGACGATTGACAGCTGTCGGGCAAGCAGTGGTGCGATAAAGAGCAGGCGCTCCTGACTCCATCTACTTGATGGGAGCTTCTCTTTACTTAACCCTAATATTGTTTTATTATCTCCTTGGTTTCTTGTATGCTAGACGGAAAAGCAAGAAGCCCATCAGCCTCTTCTTAGTTAAACAATATTCTTTTCCTTTTGCTTCGTTATATATGTAACGTTCATACATTTCCGTCACCTTCTTTTGTTCTTTTTGTATTCTCGTTTCTGAGAAAACATGCTATCCTTTTGGAAGCTGTTTTCTCTTTCCTATTGGTTCAATTATTAATAAATAAATAAATACTAACACACATCATCACACACCGAACGATAGGGTTTGTAACTCCCAAACCTTAACATTGTTTATAAAAGTAGTATAAAAAATATAACTAAACCAAAAACTGTTTAAAATTAATCTGAATGTATAAACATATGTATTGTTAACAACCGTACAATTAGAAAGAGTTACTAGAAATAATGTAATGTATGAAATGTATTGTATTCTAAGTATGAAATACTGATAAGATAAATAAATGAATTTGTATTATATTGTTTTGGGGACTATTTTTGGATTTCCTTCCCCAACCCACCCCTAAAAATGTGAATTTGCGAAAAAATGTGTCACGATGAGCCCACAAAATATCTTAATATATAACTTAAACAAATTTAATTACACCCAAAAGACATGTGTCACTGCATCAACACGATTTGAAAAACGTTAATGCATTTGGCGTGCAACTTTGATATGACCTCGCCGCCCCCCTTTTTGCTACATCTTTTAGCTCACAGCCGGAGCTTCGCCTCGCAGTCGGTTGTTCTTCTTGCCCCAAGCGGACGTTTTTTTGCCCGCGCTTTTTCGCCGGTCTCATTAGGCCTCCACAGTACATGCAGTTAGCTTCTGTTGCTAAAAGTGTTTTTTAAGTTGCTGTCTCCTCGTTTCTTTCATCTTCTGTTTAACGTTTGTTTGCTTCAGGGGTTTCTGTTCTTTCCAGACTGGAAGGCTTTGTTTCTCTTTATTTTTCCTGCTTTTCAGGGAAGCACAGTCATTCAGTGTTGTGCCCCGTCTTTTCCGGGCCTTAAAAATTCCAACTCGACCCCTTCCCGGTTTGGGCCCGTGAATGGGGGGTTTTCATCCCGAAATAGGGCAGCTCTGGGTGGTCGTTGGGGAACCCCTTTCCCTTTGACTACCTCCCCCCGAGGGCGACGACAAAGACAACACGGACAGATGATGACACAGACGGAGACGACCACTACGTGGGGAACCCGCCCTCCCCTATGTTTGTGGCGGGTTCGCCAGCACGGGCCTGTCCCCCCCTTTGTCCCCCCCTTCACCCCTTTACCCCCCCTTCGTCTCGTTAGCCAAGTGAAAAATAGAGGAAACAATATTCAATTTCAAAAAACCCGTCTGTTTCCGTCAGACTGAAAATTTGATGTTCAAAAAGTATAGGTTCTGTTAAATGAGAGATAAAGCCGCCCCAAAAGGTCCCGGGGTTTTTATTGCGTGCTTTTTTCCGCTTTTGTTAGGCACCCACAGTACGGGGGTTTGGGCTTCTCTTTCGCGAATGTTTCAGTTTTTTTGTCTTTATTATAAGAAAAATGTCTTTTCCCGCCCAGACTAAAAGGTTTTTTTTGTACTCAGTAAAGCTTTTGTGATCTCAGTTTTGTTCTCCGTCTATTTCGTTTAAAAAAGGTGGCAGTTTATGTTTGGTCAGTGTTACTTCTGTTAGTGCGAGATTGAGCCGTGACTGACAATACTAGTGCCACCCCAGTGCGGATGAATTCTCTTCTGCGAGCTGTCAAAAAAACATTTGCTAAATACTCTTTGCATACAAGGGACGTTTTGGAGTAGGCCCTTTCCAAACTTCACTTAAAATGACACCAAATTGGCAATTTACAGGTAAACACCGTGTAAACTCCCTACAGCTTAATATAGAAGCTAATATATAATTTATATTATATATACCTAAAGATTGGGGGCTTTTGGTCTTGTGGTTAGGTATCTGTTTTTTTCCAATGCAGAACACCGGGTTTTGACCTTATTCTCACATAAATAAAAGATTTTTGTTTTCTTCGACAAGGTGCCCTTTGGCAACCACCTTATGATCTAGGGGGGGACGGTCGTTCGCCCGCACCCAGGCACGCGATGCTAGTGGGCGATGATAACTCGACCTGTTTTTCTCCCAATTTGGGGGGGTTTTTTCAGCTATCTGCACACCTCGCCCCAAAAGATTTTAAAATCTTAAAAATGGGATATGACCGATATGTTGTCCTGACATCCCAAAAAAACACTTAGTGTACTCGACTCAATACTTCTGCCGAGAGAATCATTTTTACTCCAAACCCACAAATCATCCCCTAAAAAAGAAAAAATTTCATAGCTCAACTCAAAATTAAATTTTTATTCAATTAGTTTTTAAAAATTATGTTCTAATGTGTTTTAACTTTTTTACAAGCCTTCTTTTGGATCACAGGACATTTTAGCAATTCCATTCCACCCAAACAACGCGCCTAAAAAAGCGTTTGCGGTGCTTCCTATAACAAGTACTAAAATTTTTTTGTTATTATTTTCCTTTAAAATTTCCTTTATTACGCCCCACTCATCCCATGATCATGTTTTTAAAAGTCGAGGGAAGGTGGTAGCTTCGAAAACAGGCGCCGCACTTAGAGTGTTTGCATTTGAACGCGTTTTTCTTCGTTGCCCTCTTGTAGCACAAACACAAGGCGATTGTATTTTTTTTTTTCATCAGTAGCTTCAGGTAAGATAGGTAATGATTGCTTTTATGTATGTTGTACATTTTACCGTTTTGAAAAAATTTTATTTAGCTCCCCCCAAAATAAGACAAGATAAGCATTATATAGGATAATTTCTTTGCATATCAAAACATGGACCGCCCGGGGGCCCATGGAAAAGAGATAAAATACGTTGATGGAAAAAAGTTTTCCTTGCTCGCCCGGTTTTTTGTTTCTACTTTTTTTTCATAGCTTTTTCTTGGAATTATTTTTAATATTCGTTTCTATGTTTTAAAGTTTTTGACTTACTGTTTTCCGGCCCCCTTTAGAAAAAGTCTTTTGAAGAATTTAAAGACTAATAAGTGCTCCCGAAAGACATTGTAGGGCAAATTACCATTGAATAAATTTTTTTTTGCCCTTTTTTTTTTTGTACCCGTGGGCTGCTGGATTTTTCCTCCATCCCCGTCTTGCATGTGACGTCGACGATCAGCGCGGCTTGGGAGCGTGTCCACAATGATGATGCCGGTCGGAGTTGGCCCCGTCTGGCCCCTGCGCCGCCTTCCCGTTTTCAGTCACCGTGACGGCCGGGGGGTTCTTAGTCCCCGGGGGAGGCGCGGCCAGTCTTCATGGCCCCGTTGTGCTCTTCTGCATCGCGTTCAAGGCCCAGCAGTCTTCAGCACTCGGCCCGGGCTCGTGGCGCGTTTCAGATTCAACAGGGGCTTGGGTCCGTCCCCCACCCCGTTTCCCTTTTAGGGGCAGACGCCCCTCTGCTTGAAGAAAAATCTCCATCGCAGAAACCCGGGTGTACTTCCCCTGTTGGTGAAGGGTTGCTCGAAAACCCCCGTTTACAAAGACGTTTTGCCTTTGGGCCCTTTGCGTGCAGGCGCTCCCTGTAGGCGTTTGCGCGCCCATTTTGTGGTCTTGGCCAGCAGAGTCTCGCGTCTGGCGTGACGATCGCGAGTCCGGGGGGTTTCCAGGCCCGGTACTCGGATGTTGACTCGCTCCGCGCGTTGTCTACTGCCACTTCAGGCCGATTCTCGTAGACAGTCGCTCGACGCGGATCGGGGTTTGGGCCAATTTGCGTGATGGGCCCCTCGGGTCTCCCGAACTCCCCACCAGGCCCCTTGGGGGTATGGGAGCATTTCCCCTTTTTGGTGGCCCCCCGTCCTAGTTTTTGGTCGCAACGCGTTTTCATGGTGTCCTGCCGGTTCTGCAATGTCCTTGCGGTCAGCGCCGGTTGGGTGCGTGCCGCGAGGGCGTGTGGGTCGGCCGGGGTAGAAGCCCACTCCACCCTCGGCATGGCCATGTAGGCAAATCAGCGCTTGCCTTTTTTCGGGAGATACAAAGGGTGGGGTTACATTGTCGCTAGTGAAGCTTTTTTTTTAAACACTTTATTTTAAGGTTTGTTTATAATTTGCCCAAAAAATTTAGAGCGGGTTTTTTTGCAGTGTCGATATTCTACTAAATCCCAACTACAAAAAAACTAGAGGAACTATTCAAGGCGCTTTCTCGAGCGAAAAGGGTTTTTCTGACCCGCACCTTGGACACACCAATCTCACTCAAGGATCCTTTAAAAGGTAAGACCCACCACCTGTGAGCAGTGTGGTGAGATTTTAAAGTTAAGCACTTTTTGTAAATGTCCTCAAAACCCTGGACGAGAGGAAAGATTTTAAACTAAAACATAAATTTAAAAAAAATTTTTCTGATGAATCTGAGAAAATAAAGTTTTTAAAAACCTGAAATCAACATCAGCCTGCTCACAACTCACCTCATTAACAATAACATGCCTTATTATATTAAGAGAATCAAAGCGGCCACTGCCTAGAACCTTAGTGTGTGATGCCCTTAAACCTCTAATAAATAGAGGAACTAGACTGTACGATGAGGTTCGTCAATATCGTTTAGCGACATCCCATCAAATTCTCACTAGCCATGTCAAGTCGTAGTCGAGTGTAAAGTTAAATTTCCGATAGGATGATTGGTTGCAGTCAGTCTAAATTCTGGCCTTCCGAATGATCAAAAGCCAATGCATTATTTACAGCAGTTTATAAAGCTCCCACACCGTAAAGTTTAGAAGAATTTTCAGATTGTTGATAGATAAATAATTATAATATCGGAAAGCTAATGAATTGTTTGTCTCTAGCGTGATTGTCACATTGATTATGAGCTATAGAGCACATCCTACAGTAAATAATCCAAATATTCTTGACTAGATCACATGGATGTACAATTTGATAAAGTCTGTTAATAGGGTTTATAATTAGCCGTCAGCTTCTTTAATTGCATACATGTACTCTATTGCCAATCACAATGAAAATATATTCAGTCAGCGTATTAATAAGTGTAGGATTAAGGATCAATGAACTTAATTTATTGTGCTTCCGTAAGATTAATCTCAGCAAAAATTTCTTCCTAAATTTGTATAAATACTAGAAATTATAAGAATGTTGATTAGCCGAAGCAAGTAGATGAAGATAATCCTAAGTGGTGTCCCATTGACCAAATTGGCTATAGGCAGTAAGGTGCACGATGATAAATTAGAAACTGTTTGTATAACGAGTCGTGAACTCTAAAATGAACATGCACACCCCTTTGCAAATTAAGAATTAAAAGGTAAGCCAGCCCCATGGTTAACAGCAGAGATGAGGAAATCCAGCGATAGGAGAGACCACTTCGCGCCAAGAATTGAGATTTTATGATTCAGTCACGATGGAGGAATACCGCCCGTTAGAAATAAGTAAATAATCAGCATTCGGTTTTCCTCGTAGGCATTTTAAAGTCTCTTTTGATAATGATAATTATCTTCAAAAACTCTTTCATGGTCAGTTATTAATAAGTTGACAGGAACAAAGTAAAAAAAAGGTGTAGCATAGTCATTGACAGATGTCCTTCGCGCGATATACCTAACACTGTCCTAATCCAGATATGTGCTGGTTGTTACAAAAAAGTTTTGTGTGAACTGATGTAGATTTTATCAAATGAAATGGTAAGTCTAAAGATTTAAATTAGAAGAAGAAGCAGAGAATCTTCATGTGCAACAAAGTAACTAATGAAGAAGTCATTTCAGCCAATTAAACGCTTAAAATTAGAAGCTCTGTAACACAATCAAGAGCATTCCATGCCCATAGAAATAAATGCGCATCAATAGTCGATTATTAGAACGCTATCTAACATTTTACCATTGCTCTCTTACTTGTAGCCCGTGATTCCCAACACAGCTGACAATTAGGCAAGGCGTAACGCCCCTACTTTCATAAAAAAGGGTAGATAAAAAGAGTAATAAGGAATTCTTATCGACTATATCAACTTCTTCCAATTGTAGGGAAAAATTATTGAAAAATATTTTACACAAGAGGTTATTACATGAGATGGATAAGCATTTTTTGACACCTTTAAAGCTGCCAAACCAGCATGGCATTCAGAGCGAAAGGTATAGGCTCAACGCCCAAGTGCCTCTTCTAAGCATTACAGATTTATATCATAAAGGGATTGCATAAACGTAATGGTAAGTATGGGAGGAAAAGAAAAACTAAGTCTTTGTTGATCTTAGGAAAAGCATCTTGATTCAGTACCTTTTTTACTTCTTAATAAAATTAAAAACAGGTCTTAACGTAAGTCCTTATTAGTTCAATCTTTGAGCGCGAATTATATTTTAAAAGAAAAATGTTTAATAAATCTGCCAAAAATATAGTCAAAAGTATTCAATATATTTGTGGGTACCCAAGCGATCAATATTAGACCACTAGTTCATTTAATTCCTTTATATAGATTGATATTATCTACTATAATGGGAGCGCATCATACATATCTATAATCATCCGCTGATGACTGGTCTATTATTTTAGAAGGTGGGATAGTCCGAAGAGATCGCTAAGACGTCTTCAAGAAGCTTACAAAGAGACTGGAGATGGTTAAAACTCATTCACTTGATATTAATTATAAGCAAATTTATGATTTTAATAAGGCTAATGATATCCAAGAGAATGATATTCATATCTGACGATTAAATGTAATGGTAAGTCAATTTATAGAGTGCTAGAATTTAATATCTAAGGAGTTTATACTTAGATTGTAATTTAAAATTTTAAGAATACATTAGTGAATGAGTGTGTAATAAAGTATCATCTAGAATTAGGAATTATAAGTAGAATGAAGAGCGTTTGCTAACTGAAGAGAATAGTTGAGGTTAATTGCTAGCATTCTTATATCACTCTGTCAAATTCGATGTATTAAAGCTTAGTGGTTTGGGAGCAGTAAGAACTTCTACTGCAAGTATGTTGTCACTCAGAGAGCATTGACCATCTGTTTGATCATTCTCCCTATGACCAAGATTCAGCCAGTCGGAATTGTTCACGATTGAGAGAGGATGAAGTATAGGGCTGGTAAATAAACAAAGTATTGCAAGGTATGTTTTTAGGTTATTCTACCTATTTTGTTAAAATTGCTTGATCCGATGATAGAATATACTACTTAAGAATCATGGCAGTTCCCTAGAATAAATTCTAGAAGCATTAGAAAGAATTTATGTACAGAGGGTATCCTCTGAATCAATTCTAAGATATAGAAGCAGTTTACTGATCTAGGAATGACAATCAGTAAAATAAGCAATGTACATAATGATCAAAGAGCAAAAATTAGATTTTACAGTATTTATTGATAAGTATATTAGGTCTTTTTATTATGTGTAATGTAATTTCCCTTCATAAGCTTCTTATAATTGATTTTTGCTTTTCTCTATTTGTCTTGCCGTCATTAATTGCCCTTGATTATGCATACTAAAACAATGTATGCTGTTTCATACTATAATTTTTATTTCTGCCTAGATGTGTACTAGGTTGCGCCCAATGATACGAGCTTGCCCAACTTGATTTAGCGTGTCCTGTATCATATGCCCGTGCAATCAGTTTGACATGCAAATTTTTTAAATAATTATATATCTGCCATAATAATATTTAGATATATGAGTCAGATTATGAACACAAAATGCAAGATTTGAACCCAAGAAATAAGCATTACGCGCCTTCGGTGGACCGTTTCTTTCCGCGCAAAGTTTGATATATACTCCTGATTTGCCTGTTCCTGCATTTTCGGCCAAACTCATATTCGTTTGAGTGCCACGCAGATCGCTCTAATAAATCAGTATAATTATTTACTTTTCGTTATTTCTTATCTTAAGGTTTTTTATTTTTTTTCTCTTTTCTTTTCATTTTCTTCTTACTTCTTCTTTTCTTTTCTTTCTTTCTTTTCTTATACATCTCACCCTAATCTTTAATATTTTGATTCACTCATTAGAAGGCATATAATATCATATCATTTGTTTACCAAAATTACTTAGTGTTAAGATGACATTGTATTGTGTAATGCTACTATTTCACAATATTTACGAAATGTAACTTTATTGGAGTTTCTGAATCGATGTAATTAAAACGAATTTATTTAGTTGGTCCTCTCTTGTAAATCAGTTTTATAATCTGAACTAGGATAGACCGTTAATAAATAAATTTAAATAAATTTAAAATAATAACACATTTCTCGTGGTTTGGCCAATGATTAGGGCAGCCTTTTTACCCTGTAAACTAATCGGCGAGTCTGCGGTACGTCGTCGGCCGGAACTGTTCCCCTATCCCTAATTGCTAAACCTCCCCGACCCCCGGCGACGACAATGACAACATAGAACGGATGATGACCACGACGTGGAGGAAACCCATAAAGCCCTCCCATACGCTTGTGGCTGCCGTTTGACCAGCACAGGCCATGTCCACCCCTTTTTCCCCGCGTCATCACTATGAGTCCCTCATGTTCGTCTGATTAAGCCAAGCTTGCATAAATATGAGACGTATTAGCAATCAATAGACATACAAATACAATCAGATAACTCTTCTTATTTCATGATTTGAATTTTAAGAATTAGACTTCAACATCTTCTAGCCGCCCTATCGCATGTATCTGAACTGATATCAAATGTTTTCCTAACACTTTTCTTATGCCTAGAATAGAGCCAACTATATTTTTTAGATTGCCTCTCCTTTTTTTCTTTGAAGCGTCATTTTTAGACTCTTTTTTTTTGCGGAGGTTTTTTTTTTTTTTTTTTTTTATTTTTTTTATTTCTATAGCATTAACAACAGCGAGGCCGTATCCCACAAGCTTGACATTTAGAATCAGCATTCCATTTGTTTAATTTTTGTCACAATCCTCTTTTTTATTACTGAAATCTCTATCTTATCCCTTAGCAACTATTTTCTTGTTCCTTACATCTACGTCCGTTCCTTTCACTATTAATCGTTCTTCGTTATTAATGGTAGAGCCCTAATTGGCCTATTCTTTGATGCTTATTCTTTAACGTAACCAGCGCTTTGGGGTGGGGGGGGGGGGGGGTTTGTTTTGGGGGTGGGGGGGGGGGGGGGGCTGTTGGGGGGTGGGTGTTGTTGTCTTGAGTTGGGGGGGTTTGGGGTGGGGGGGGGGGGGTGGGGGTGGGAGGGGGGGCTTACCAGTAACTGTAAACTGACCATTAAAGTGCGCATTTTTGAAAATCAGCTTAATGCAGTTATTGTAAGTACGTAAATGAAATTACAAAAACAGAACATATTTTAGCAGGGGGGGGGGCAGGCATACTGCTGCACAGTACTATCCATTGTCATAATGTAATGTCTTACCTATTTATGTGGGCCCAGAAACGCTTAGAAGTAGGTTGAACATATATTTTATTCTTAATCACTAAACAAGAAAATTCAAATAACACAGCACGCCAAAATGAAATTATAAAGAGACGTGCGGCCTACCTAAGCAATATAAAATAGGTAACTCTAAAACTACTGTAGAATAGTTTGCGTAGTGCCTATAAAGTTCAGGGCAGCGGCCTCAAATCAGACCTCCAGTTTTCTTTAGTTTGGCCACAAGTAGTGAAATAAATTCTTACAGAATGGGCGAACACTTGGGCGCAAAGGAGATTTGTCGCCCGAACGAACTTCACGTTCACTAGGAACAGCCTCCAATGGAGAATCCCTTCAACAAAAAACTCACAGTCTAGTCGATACCCAGTGACATACCAATGCATTGCACTTTGTGGAACTGTGAAGTACATACACTCTCCTTCAGGGTAGTAAAACCATAAGTGTCTTTGACTAGATATTTTAAATAGAGAAGTACCATTATCAATTAAAAATCTTATCTTGTCAGCACACTTGCTGCTACTGCCAAGAGCCTTTTGTACGAACACTGTTTCAACACACAATAAGCCATCCCGACGTCTCGCACACAACCATAGGTTTTCCGACTCACAAACCCTCCAACCGCAATGTACCACTGCAACAAATGTCACATGTAATACACCTAGATATGTAATCTTTAACTGACAAATCAGACTTCAGTTTTTTTGTGCTTAGCATTACTATAAAATCGAAAAGCTAACCATCCGCCACCAAGAGTGAATGTACAAGGGTCGTTAAGATAATCTACGAGTGTGAAGTGGCAATGGACCATATCAAGAGCCTAGACATAAAAGGTTTAAAAACCATCTTGAATTTAGCCTTGGATACTTAAATTAGTAGACGTCTAAATTGCCCTACAAAATATTATCCTAACAGAATAAAAAAACATTTACGAAAAGGTATCCACTCACACACACATTATCGCCTCACCCTGAATGTGATCCATGCCTCCACTGCATTGCAAACATCCTGCCTACACGCTTGTGCTATTCTCCAGATCGAGACCATACGCGGTACCAGGCCTACCCACTGAACGGCTTTAGAGAGAAATAAGTTGCTACATGACGCTCAATTAATTCTCTCAAATCTGACACCCTCATATCCTCACAAGCAACATTTGATATCGCGCTCTTAACAACTTCTTGCCCCCTCCTACTGCTCCCTCACCTGTCCACCCTTGTTCCCCCGCGCATCCCCCCCCTCCCCCCCCCCCCCCCCCTCTACGTCGTCCTTAGTCTCTGATTAGCCACGTTGCATACTATGAGCCACCAGCAAGCATCCATCTACACATTTTAAAGTGCTTTTGTTGAAACAGATTGCCTGGTTCCTTGAATGTCACATTTTTACCTAGTTTGAATCCAACATCACTAATACATCTATCATCAATACTTCCACAAAATTGACGCGTACAGTCCTAAATTTTGCTTATTTCTTTTATGCCGTTTGTTAATTAAGACTAGCCGTACTCACAATTCTTACCAGTATTCAATACTTTCTGCGACTAGACTTCAAAGTTGTACTATAAGACGAGAATATAGGAACAGCGTTCTCGTCTCAGATGCTATAGGCTGTGAGTCTGGGCAGTATCCTATTCCCACGCGCCAAATAAACTTGCATTATGTACTTTTTAATCTTCTGCCCAGCGGACGTTGCATCAGAATTGCTCAAACATCAGAAATCGACCTCGAAATCAAAGGTTCAAACAGAATAACTATTTTGACATATTTAACTTATTTTCAGTTTAGCCTTAAATGTTGTTCTAGTCCTATCAGCTACAAGCCTGCAAGGTGCCGTTGGTAATGCTCAGCAATAGTGTTAGCGTTCTTTCAGTGTGGGATGAGAACTTGAAAACACTAAGAGGTGCGTAGTCTTCATGTCGCATGGGTGCTGTTTCTAGCTATCTTGCTATAGCCGAGTTGCATTTACGCTCTTTGTTGACACGACATTTTAACTGAAAACTAATAGTATGTAAATAACTATATAGAGTTCATTGAAGTCCGTTGTTTGCTCTTTGTGCGCACTTCATCGTGCCGTTCAGCTGTCATAAGCGGTAGCAGAGCTTAACTTCCTCGATAAGTGTATGCCCCTCATTCGCGGCGAAGTTGGTGTGTCTTGTCATCTGTTAGTCGCCTGTGGCCCCTCGGATGATCAGCATGGATAGCATCGTAGATGCTCTATTAACCTAGCTTTAACTTGACAACCATGTCTCGTGGTTATCGGCCGTGATTGAAAGGGCGAGCTTTTTTTTAACACCATGAAAGTATATGGCGAGCTTGAGTCGTCTTTTGGGGAACTCTTCCCCTGCCCCTCTTGTACTACCTCCCGACGGCCGACGACAATGACAACATGGACAGCATGATGACACCGACGCGAGACAACTCACAGACGTGCGGGAAACCCCTGCCCTCCCATTTTAGCCATTTTCTTATCCCTAACCAGCTGACCGTCTTCGAAGATTCGGCCCAGTATTAGATAAGATATCAGATATCCAGTTATAATACACAGCTGCCTCATATTAAGTTTTCCGAGAATTAATATCTAGATCACACAAGACATATGGAGCTTATAAAGGTATATAGTAGCGCCATATATTAAGAAGATATATCTATTTTAAATATTTTATCATTTATATTCAAATGACCTTATTTTATAATATAAGGTGGTGCCCCACTATATTTGACACACATCGCTTTCATACACACGCTAGCAAATATAAATTTTCATGTATATTTTAAAGACGGTATTTTATTCATATAATTGTATTTTCATATTTTACCACAAATCAAACACATAGTATCATTGACAATTTGAGATATAATAAGTCAACAATAATTTATTGGTGTAATGCCAAATATAGTCGTACCATACACAAATGCTATTATTGACATTAATATCACAAGATGCATTATTAAATGTATTCGAGACATATCATTCTATGATACACAAGAATTGGCAGCTTAAGGATCATAGTGCAGGACTAATATCGGCTAAGAGATATATTTTTTTAAAGATTTTACATATGTCAATGTATCTCAAAATACAATGTATCTTATTACACATATATTTGACACAATATGTACATAAAATTAAGCAGCAATATATTTTACGCTATATTTTAAGCAACTGGTAAAGGGGATAAAGAGAATGAGTTAGCCTTATCGCGCGAAAGAACCTATCACAGTAGTGTAATAGAAACCAAGAAACGCCCTGCAGTATTTTAACCAGACAAGAAGACTCGAGGCGTATCCTCCAGTGAGCGATGACTTAATCTTGCTATCCACGGCTCGATACCCGCTAGCAGAAATGTGCGAATAGCCAACCTACTCGATAGCAGCTCGTCGACATGCCAAATGAAAATATTGTCTAAACGAACACACGTAAAACAACATCATTTAACCGAGACACCACCCTAAAACCGGACACGCTTCATGTCAGCTCTTTTCATTTCATACCCTAGCCAGCTAAATAGTACTATGGAACACAAGACACCTAACTAAATACGCTAAGAGAGCGACTCAGTGAGACGCCTGAAGTACGCTAGGCGCGGACGACAGATCCTTGCGACTATAAGACGGCCGCTCATAGCGGATCAGTCCGCGAGGTGTTCATTAGTAAGAACACAAGACAAGAAGTTTTCCTCATACTACTGAAACCTGCTAAAAAGACGCTATGAGATAAGTCATTTTTCGTGGAAAAGGACTTACCACAGCAAACACCTGAGAAGTTCGGCAGTTGTAGGGAAGAGGATATATCTCCCGATCACCTGCGGGTGACGGTTCTGCCGAAAATCCCCACAAATGCGAATACTTCCGTCTTGCTCCACATTAAAACTGTTGGTTTGCCCACTAAAGAGTGAGTGACAGGACAATGAACACCCGATTTGACCATTTTATCAATCTCCTGGCGCCTCACTTTAGCGGTTGGCCTAGTGATATTGGAACGGCACAGCCCCTATACCTAGCCTTTTTACGAAAAACTAGCAACCGCTTCCAGCACTTCAAGTAAATGCTGAGACTGAACGAGCCAGACCAGATCACTTTCCTAATCCAGCTGAAATAACATAAGAAATTTTCTTTAAGATATGAAGGAATAGCACAGCTCAGACGACTTACCAGATGAACGGCAAGAATCTACCTTCGAGACATACTAGGTAAGTCGTACCCCATCAACCGAATACCTAAATCATCAAACCAGTTTCGACCATCCAGCGGAGACGGAGCCCTGCCGGACATGACCATGACTTAGCTAGCCTCCCACGGAGTGACCATTGAACTAGACTAAAGAGTACGAAGCTCCCTTTCACTGCTAACTGTTTCTTTAGACAAGTCTCAGATGGCACTAGGTGACAAAGCGGAATTGTAGAAAATTTTGTTCGTACAAGTAACAATCCAATGAGACGATAAGCAGCACCCCGAATCGCATCTCAAAACCACGCAGGTTGCGCTTATCTAAAAAGAACAGAGACACCTGTAATCGCGTGGACATTTGAGCACTAGACCAGCCCTTACCGGTACACTCGAACAGGCCAGGAAATAAATGAGCCTCCGTCTTTCCTCACACCACCTGCGTGAGCCGAGCCTTGCTTGTGGTACGTCGCGATTTTCACCTAGGCCGAAATTGACCCCCTGGACAGATGCTGCCGACACTGCGCCTGCGCGAGACTGCGGTCTGCCCGCTTTTTCTTGGGGACACATCCGGAGTAAGATGGCCCACTATGCCCGCGCTAGTAATATGCACCTATATTTCTTGGCTACGGGGCAATCGGACTTTATACTGATCACCGAATCAAAATAAGCGTAGCAGGACCTATACCATAGGTCGGACTCGTCGGCCCTATTCCCACTCACCCCTTGCCCCTACCCCCTTAGGCCTAGGCTAATAACCAGACCTGAGGCCCCTGAGCACAAGCAGCCTGCCTGAGCAGCCTGAGCAAAGCCACTAAACTGCCATTGCCAACTTTGCCCCATGTATGAGCTTTGCCGGATCTAAACATTTAGCCCTGACGAGCCCGATCAAACACGCTGCTCACAGGTGAAGCATACTGAACTGCAACAAAGGATCTTCATTTAGATCGCATGTTCTCGCATGCCTAAGAGCATTTAAGCTGCCATAAATCCTTGTCCAAATCTGCCCAAAATACAGCTCCTCTGCGAGCAGGACGCACTCAGACACGCTATCCTTGAAACATCACCGAGGCCCTTTTGTAGTTCGCCACTGCAATACAGCCCTCTGTAACACACCATTCGTCTTCGCGCGCGCGGAAATGCCTATCTAAAAGCTATCCTATAGCCCTGTCGTTCCCCGAAACAGAGGTTGGGTCACATAGCTATACTAGGCAGCTTCGCATATACGCATATCACCCCTGTGTAGGCAAACTAGATCGCCCGCTTCCCAGGTCATATCTGTGATGCCATTAGCCTACAAAGTAAAACTAGTTTTCCTTTTGAATATGCCCTTACCACTCTTCCAAGTCCTCCGTTTACCCAGCTCATAGGCGCATGTGCCACACATAAACCAGATAACAGGCCTGACAGTAGGGAGGAGCCATGGTAGCATAAAAGCAGCTTCGCAGAGCGTCCTAGGGCCAATCAACACGTAACAGCGACTAGCCTAGTAGCCATAAGATGCTAAGCCTAGCTATGGCCAGGGTGAGGTGATAATCTTTCCTACTGACCTCAGGCGTCTCAAAAAAAACCATCCAGTGTCGTCATTGATCCATGTCAGTGCAATCATACACATATTATCATGTTAGCAGTCATTTAAATGAAACACACACGCAAGAAGACCAACTAGGCAGTATCATCATTGCTCATGACCTCGCATCCAAGATGGTGCTGAAGCACCGCCCGCTAGCATGACATGTTAAAAAACTTAAGTTATTAACATAACACACATGCCCCATACCTGTGCAGTATGGCGGGGACTACAAAATAGGCATAATGCACCACCTATACACTCTCTCGCAGTCACTGTCAATAGAACTCAGATGGGCCATAAAATCCTAGCGCTGCTACAATCTACTATCTACGGCAGGTGTTGGGTGTATGTAGAATGCACAGTGTTCTAATACTGGTCAGTTTTGCACAGTAATATATATGCGATAGACGTTATATCTTGTGTTGAAAATTAAATATCAATACGATGAACCCCATAACACATTTACATTCGCCTCACATCCAATTTATACACATCTGTAGCGAGTCCATGTGGCCCACTAGCCTCTTATACAATTTGAATAATTTCAATGCATTTGACATCGCAACAATCGCATCTGACTCGCCAGACCCGCACCCTTTTCGAGTCGCAGCTACACAGTACTCTGCAGCCTGCCTGCCTGCCTGCATAAGCCCCCCTCGCAGATCGGTCTGTTGGTTCTTGATCGTAGCGACGTGATTAGCTCTTCGTTGTGTTCTTGTCCGGTCATCCGCAGTATGCCTATATAGGCGTGGCAGTCTGTTGGTGTCTGCTGAAAGTGCTAATCAGTTTAATAATTTCGTATACCTTAGCAAAGGCGCGATTTCTGCACTTCTGTCCGGGTAACTGATAGAGTTTTGTTTACAAGAATACTTGTCTTGCTAACCAGTAAAGCGTAGCTATCTCATTAGTGCCTCCTATCTGTCTGCACAGTGTACAGTTATGTTTAGGCACTGTTTATATTATCGCTTCTAGCACTACAAGTAGTAACCTTGAACCTTGACAGACAACAAGTTTCACCGTTCTGGGCCTGCGTTCTTAGTTCCAAGCTTGTACATGAAATCTTATATAATCTGTTTGCATAGCTCTCAACTTTGGTCTGTCTCTGTTGTTTTATCGTTGTTTGAGTTTCCTGGTCAGTAGGCGAAGCTAGCCATAATACTTACTATGATTTAATCGGATCATCAAATTCCAGACTCGCCAACCAAATACAAAAAAAAAAAGAATAAAAACAAAACAAAGCCGGAAGAACAAAAGGAAAAAAACAAACACACAACACACAAAACCGCGTGGGCGAAAGGCCCCCCCCCTACGGCCAATAAAAAAACCAAAAAACATGCCTCGTTTGGCCGTGATTAGGGAGTTTTGGGGGCGGTTTCTCCCAAGAAAACTAATGCGAGCTCGGTCGTCGCTCAGCGAACTTCCCTTCACTTATGAATACCTCCCCCGACGGCGACGACAATGACAACACGAGGCATGATGACACAGAACGGAGAGACACGACGTAGGGGGGACCCTGCCCTCCCCATCAAGAGAGACATGAACTCGTCGTGCAGCCGCTCGCTGACCTAGACCCCCCCGCATAAAGCCAGGAAGCCCTAATCGTTATGCTGTAAGCCAACAAGCACCCACATCTATAATTCGCCGCCATCTATACACTCGCCCCCGCACTTCTTACGTGCTCCCCACACATGTTCCTGTGCTACGACGCTAGACCAAGATATGCATAAATATGCGACGTTTAAATTTTCCCCCGGCAAATATCAATCTATTATTATCTCCCGGTTGCTTTTGTCGACGCTGCAATGCGATGGAACCGATGCTCGGTCCATCTGCGACTCTAGGGTGGGTTATATAAGCTATCTTGAGTCCGCTAAGTGTCGGTAATACTAATAAAAAGACCCAGTAGGCGTAGAACACACCTGTATGTGGCCTTATATTAAAGGAATTTTTCCAAGTTTAGACTTCGTCTATTTTCTACAAAAATTATACTCAAAGACATAATTTTTGGGTTCACCACCTTATACTGATATATAATTTTATGCATTGAAGACTACCTAATAGATCCTTACTAGAAGATCCCCACATTGTTCTATAAATAGTTGATAAATCTGCTGCTACTCCAGTTGTGGCCACACATTTCACCACCTCTGGCCAACATTTATTTCTAGTTTTACAGGCCACATTACTTTGATCGACAAGAAAATTTACTTTTATCAGTGCCTAAAACACTTAGCTTACAGCTACGGATAGGCAATATATGTGATTTAAATATAATATTGCGCCATTAATAAAGACATAATAATGGTTCTACTCCATTAACCATAAGTGGCATTACAAATAATTTACTGATCCCATATACATTATAGTTTTATTGTAGTTTTCATGATTAGCCTGGACCTAACCAGGTTATATAAATTTTCTCCTTAAAACATTAGCTCGGTATGTAACTAAAACATAACAAAATTGGTTGTTTATTCTTATGGCCATTTAGTATAATCGTTCACTTAAGTAGGAACATCACTTCACAAGCTATAGTCCTACTGTTCTTGAATAGTCGGAGAATGATTATATTCTCGCCGAAGGAGAGGATACCCGTTGCACATCTGGTTTGTAAGAGCCATTCCAGTCATTACTGCGCGTCCACTATTTAAAAAAAAAAATAGGAATTCGCAAGTTTTGTGTGTACAATGTGCTGATTACATATCAAGTTCACATCACATTTTCACAGAAAATATAATATTAAAATGGTTTATGGAAAAAAGGAGAAAACCATTAAATAAGAACAAAGTAAACACCCAACAAAAATTGAACACCTAGGACCGGCGGAGGATCAGCGTACATCCTAATCACACGTCACCACAGTCGTAGAGCCTGTAAAAATAACAATACTCAATGGCATTTTTTTAAAAGAGGACTGTAAACATGTTCTAAGATCGATTCCTTTTTTTATTAAATTAACTGATAATTTTCTTATAAATTTAATCTTATACGCATACCATTCTAAGATTCATTGATTTATGCTCATGGCTTTATTCCATTATATTGATCTCACATCGAGTGACTTTAAAACTGCTTTAGATTAAAGAAAATTTGTGCTAGCGGATGCAACATAAAATTGAACGTTTAAGCCTCATTTTTGCTGTCCGTATTATCTGAAAGTATATATATATCATCTACTTCATTACGTTGCTTTAAATATCTGCGAGTGAATTCTTTAGGGTTGTTCAAATGTCTATCTCAGCAGTCTCTTCCCCCAAGACACATGCAGGCTTATTCTGTGCGGGGAGAATATAAAAAACGAATGGCTCGAATACCTAACAAACCCAGACGTCTTAAACTAATAGCGTGGCACAATTAATACACCGATGATAACTTCAACAGAGACATGCTAAACACGGCATGGTGCGTACTAAATGCAAAGTACTTATCAGTAATAAGTGACGAAGTTTGGGCCGACGATAACGTAGCCCTATCCAGTCAAAAATGGTCGTAGAAGGGATAACAATTCTCTTTTACCCAAAACACGCATCCCTCGTATATACAAGTAAGCAAAGCATAAAATGTCTATGTTACTTACAATTGTCAGCCAAAAACATGCATTGTATATGCTAACTCAACAGATGAAACATGAGACAGGACGTCCAAACGCAGAAACAAAATATAAATATCATACCTAGCACCTAACATCAAAAAAGCGATACCAACAAGTACGATAATCAGCCTACCCTTAGAACGACCCCCCCACGCTACCGACAATAAAACCAACAACTGTCTCATCCAATCCTGAACGCGTAAACCCGAACTCCCAAAAGTTACTGAATAGTTATTAAGACCAGATGCCATACACAAGTCTGCCTTGGAAGCATAAATGGAGCCTACAAGATAATGACGACCAACAACACCAACCATACTGCGACACCAACGCCAGACAACCAATCACACGAGAATCGCAAATCGAAAGGTCCAACACCGACACAGAGATGACAAAATGTCCAGCTACGGAATTCCTGCGACGACGCACGACGACACAACAAAGCCAAGCAAGAGTCATACCCAAAACGTCCAAAGCCGCCACAGTCAGAAACAATACCCCAGCACAAGCACGAAGATCATGTTTAGTCCCCATGATCCAATGATATTCTATCCTTAACCCAGAGTTACTGGCATTCGCGCTGAACGCGTTTTTTGCGTAACCAGTTCGCCCGCTTATGCACGTAATACCCGATCACATCCTGAGCCGGCTACACGCTCGCGCACTGCTGTAAAAATTCCGCCAATCGTAAATCTAATAATTCCCAAATCCAATAAGCTCATTCATATGTCTAGAAACAAAAACTATCTTGCTTTTTGTTACTGTAATCATTATAAAAAAATTTAATAAAGATGACAATACTCTTATAGGCAATTATTTTGTAGATAAAGTTTTATGGGCTTATGATTGTAGCTTAATTTACTTATATTAGCCGTTAATATGAGCATAGGGACTACTCACAAGTGTTACTGCTGCATACACTTTTGCAGGATAAGACTATAGCTGTATATATTAAACTTATAATAGGGAAACGCCAAAGCGTAATAGACGATGAGGTGAGCAATGATGGCAGACTCCCGGTAACACCCTTCCTCCTTACCCCTACCTTAGGCCTCTCTAGCTCTCAAGAGCACAGCTGGAGCATTATGGCCCTAAAACTATGACCTTAAACTTAAATTACCCTATATTTATAACGAAATATTTATAACAAATAATGCAAATGTTCCCGCGTACTCAACACATGACTCTTCTCACTCGTCCTTACAACCGAGCTATTTTAACATATCCTTCTTCTCCCCCATACTTAGCCTCCACTAGCCTTATCATAGGCTCACAGATGCGAAGCATTATTTGGCTAAACTAATGACCTCTAACTATAAATACCCTATTAATTTATACGAATAATGTATAATTAAATAAAATGCTAATGTTCCCGCGTACTCATCACATCGACTCTACTCACTCGTCTAACAACGACTTTGGCCGTTCCCTAAAATAATTAAATCGAGTTGGCTACAAGCGACCCTCTATAGCCGAAATGTCGGGAAGACGCTCGGTTCAATAGTCAGGGAAAGATTTTGATAAATTTACTGGATTCGTATTTTTTAAATTATTTAACATGTTTTGAAATAGTATTATTACGCAGTGTAGTCCTATATCTGCTGACAACTACTATGCGAAAACATAGCCAGTACGAAATAACGTGAAAACTATATGCCCTAGGTTACTCTGATCAACTACGCAGCGGAATTTGCGGGGCCGGATACCTTGACGTCCAACATTCGATTAACCTTAGGACACGGCATTATCACAGCCAGGTAATATAACCCCCACAAAAAAATATTATTCAAATTAGAAAACCATTGTTCGTTAAAAAATTAGTCAATACTAAAATACAACGTATATTTCAGTTTTCTTTTGTTTTATTTCTGCAGGCTTATAAAGTCGCAACAGATCTGATGCCCTCATACGTGTTAGCAGTGACTCCAAGTACCTGAGTACACGGAATCGTACTTTTCAAATTTCAGCTCAGTCTATTCAAGGCCGCATTACGTGGAGTTTTTTTATTTTTTTTGTTTTTTAATTTATATTGGACGCACAATGAGCCCGGACAGACAGAAGACAGACATTTAAAAATTTCCCCCCTGAATTTAATCACGAAAGGACGATCGAGTAGCTCTACTAGTAGCAGTAGCGTTGTAGCACTACGTTCGCTGCGCACCCTACACTCGCTCTAACAAGTAAAGAAATACGTGCGTAGATTTTTTATCGTTATCTTATGTGTCTTAACCTAGCCAACCCGAGATTAAACACAAGTATTTAATTATTGTTGGTTTTTTTTTTTTTAGTAGCCCAGGACCGCAGGAAGTAATTATCTGCATACGAAATAATAAGATTACAAATCTAATAATAACGCTATACCACGCATACTTCATTTATTGCGTAAAAGACATTATCACATAGTAGTAGCACTAATCACAGCACAATCAGAAATAATAATCAATAGTAATCGAGATAGCAATATGATCAAAGGTACAAATAATGCCACGTGACGATTTCAACCAAAATTATATAATAAATACAATTAGAATTTAGCCTACTTAGACGGGAGTAATAAAAGGGTCCTTGCATATGAATAACTAGGAAACGCCAAAGCGTTGTAAGACGAGCTGAGAGAGCACGGTGAGTACTTCGACTGAACAATGACTGGCAATTTAAGTCTCAAAGCTAAAAGCTAATTAAATAAGTTATTTAAGTTTAAGGGCCACGTCAACTGTCACCGGCCATAATGCGCCACTTTAAACCAATTGATAAGGCTAGCGCAGAAGAGCCCGTCAAATGTAGGTGCGAATGGTAGAGCGGAAGAAAGTAATGTAGATAGGGCTACACAACACATGCTCACTCACACTCGCTTCCTAACAACGACTTTAACGCGCGTTGACCTAAGCCGAGTTGTCGGCACCTTAATCCAAACTAAAACTAATTGAGGACGTATGGGACAGCTTCTTTTTCGATAATAGGACGACGACAAAACGGTATGACGCACCTTCCCACCAAAAAAACTATCAAACCACTTTACTCTGTCGCCTATAGACACAACTATTTTATTTTTTTGGCGGTTTATAATGCGATTAAGAGACGCGTACTAACCGGTTTAGTACTAGAGTAATAATTGAACGACTTAGCCCCCTGCGGAGCATGGCAGGAGAGAGCGGGCCCATGCTGCGTCAGAACCAGACCCAATAGGGGTAGGGAGGAAGGAGGATTCAAAGCTAGGGCGCCGAAGAAAAGTAATGTCGTGCTGTAATGTAGTGCGTTGTAATGTCAAATGCAGTGAGCTAAATCACTATAAGATGAGCTCTCACTACACTCGTTATTAGTCTAACAACGACTTCTTTGGCGTCTTCCCTAGCATATATATCTTTATACAAACATTGTGCGTCACAGACCCTTTGCCTTGAACAGAGTAGGCTTCAACCAGAGTAATATAAACACGCCGATGGTAGAAACCTTAGAACAGGTACTTCCTCAGCGTCAATGTATGAAAAATTAAAGACGATTCCGTAGTGGTGGTGCGGCTAGAATTAAGGCCCAGAGCCATTGTCTCTAGCTGACTCTGCCGATCAAGAGAAAGGATCCACCGTCCGCAAACATCAGTAATAAGAGCGGAAGTTACTTTATACTCCCCAAAACCAGCAGCGCGTAGCTCTGAGCAATAGCTCCCCGCTCGTCGGGGACAACCTCACCCCCTATCACTTGCACTGACCTCCCCGACGACGGCTTGACAATGACACAACGAACGATGACAAAGACAATGAGACACGACGTATGAGAAATCCCCTCTTCCTCCCCTTAAAATCCATGGCTGTACTGACCAGCATGGGCCAACTCCTCACCATCCCCCATAGCTCCAGAGTCGTGAGGGAATCTCATGATCTAACGAGTTGCACGCCAGATCTTATCCAAATCAACACCCCCCCCCACCCCCCAAATTTTTATTAGGCCTAGGCGCAACAGCAAGGAAAGTGGTTTATAAGTATTTTTTTTAGGTTTTAGGAATGCTTGTCAGACCGTGTCGTCGTACCTATATGAATAAGCCGGATCCCATACGTCCCCATTTAAAGTTTTTTTATTCGCATTAAGGAGTGCGACAACCGCTTAGCGTCCAAAACACCAATTCACACTCTTTACTTAGAGTAAATATAGCGGGCGAGAAAAATCCCAGCCTAGGTCGACTGCGTCAGAAATAGCCACGGGTAAAGACCGCCTGCGTCGTATGCGTCGTAAAATCGTCTTTGTAATCGTTCGTTATGATCCCCTGTCGTCGTCACGTTGGACGCACAAGGTCTTTAGAGAGATGGGGGATCGCCGACAACGACTGCCACGAGCCTCGGCATTCTAGTTTCGAAAGATAATATAATACCCTACTATACCAGCCTGATGTTGCCGAGATAAACTACGTTAACGCACTGTTTTGTATGATCATCAACAGCCCAAACGAAGTGTATAAAGTCATACTTGATAGCCAGCAATGGCCCACACAGCCATACATTTACAGAATGACAGAAGAAATAAAAATCAAAAAGCAAAATAAACAATTACATGCGTTCATCTAGACATCGCCAAACTTTCACCAGGCTTGCTAGCTTCCTATTTATACTAATGGCGTATTTCTAGACATTTGCCAATCTAAGTTCAAATTTTCTCACATATTTTATTTCTTGAACCGAGCCTTAAATCGCACCAGAAATTGCTCAGTTTGTAATAAGCCACGCTTCTCAGTTACTGGTCACGGATGTGCTGTTTTGTAAAATTTCAGCTACAATCTATTGCAGCCGTCCTCGGCGAGTATGAGCGGCGTCCGGACAGACAGACATATTTTAAGCTACAGTAAATACATATTACATACATATAAACATTGGACAATGCCCTCACGACGCCAAGGCCCGATCGAGTTGAGTAGCGTGTAACAGAATCCTTCATTCGCCTTCGCTTCCCCCCCCTCACTGGTCTCCCTAATTAATTCTAAAATCCAACTTAAATCTCCACTTCAGCCCTAAAAACATTATGTAATAAATACGCCGCAACTTCGAAATTAATTAAATCAAACCATTCAGCCAACTTACAAATGCTTGCGATTCTTCGGCCATGTTCTTTAGGGGTAGATCTATATCTATCACTATGAAGTGTTATTTGTATTACGGATGCCATATTTCGCAAGTGAGTGACAAAAAATATAAACGTTATGATATTTTTCTAAGTCAATGTAAGCCTTTTGAATGACTAAAAAATTACAGCGACGTCAAAGCAAGGCACAGAGTTGCATCATTCGCCTGTAGCCTTTCCAAAAAAAGTTGGTATTTTCTGTCCATATGTTAAGGCTTTTGATTGACTTTAAAGAAA
Source organism: Sweltsa coloradensis (assembly GCA_024449915.1). Taxonomy (NCBI): domain Eukaryota; kingdom Metazoa; phylum Arthropoda; class Insecta; order Plecoptera; family Chloroperlidae; genus Sweltsa; species Sweltsa coloradensis. The sequence continues at coordinate 34,418 of JAMZAV010010427.1, forward strand.
AATATATATAGCGACGACCTAAAGGCCCCAGTTCCTACAACCGTTATCTGCTTTTATATCTTTAGAAATGTTTCTAGTTGTGATTGACGTCGTCTGATAAAGAATTTAATAATGCAATGGATATTATTAACGTCTGCATGGTACCGCCCCGAATTATTAGCTTTTATCATGTATACTAATTTTGTTATATTATTGATGTTTGTTGTTTGCCTTTTAAAGCTAAATTAGGATGCACCGGAACAGGCCAAATTGTATCGGCGAGCGTGTTATTAAACTCTAACACAATAACAATTATCATTTGCGACACGGCCCCCCCCCCAAAAAGTAGCGCTAATATCAAATACACTGACTGGCCGTTGCTACATCCATCAAAACATCCATACGTCGTACTAAATCCCAATAACAATAATTAGTACTAAAAATCACTATTAAGAAACTTGCGACATGAAAGAGAATTTCAATTCACGCAAATCATCATGTTTCACAAAAATCTGAGTCGAGACTCTTTCACGAGCCACGCATAATATCTAGGCCCAGACATCGGAATCACGACACAGTCAGTCCACCCAAGACTTCTGCATTACACACTGCTCCGTGAGATATCTTGTGCAGTGAGGCCCCACTTGAATCTGTTAATGATTGGAAGTTAGAATGTATATGCAATGTTGAGATATCGCTACTATGAAAACATTCCAGTTAATTGCCTAATGAAAAATGTCGTAAGCTGTCAATACTACGCTAGTACTAGCACAGTATCAATGAACAATAATGTTCGATATACTGAAACCCAGTCTCGATCCATCAAATAACTGTGGAGAAATACAGAGTGGAGCAAAATACACGTGCCCTGGCGTATTATCCGCCGGAACGAGATCGGGCTGACGTCACACTCGCGTCCCTGGTCGATGCGCCCAAGTGTCATACCTAAGCCACACAGGATATATCTTGTACATGGTTTATCCCTACCAGAGCCGGCAAAAGACTGACAACGATAAGCAACAAGCCCAACATGACGCACACTAAATGAAATTCGATCAAAGCGAACGACGGAAGTGTTTCGTAAACACCCAACCGCAGTCACAAATCAGAAAGCACAAAACCCCCCAAACCCGTAGTAAATGGGACATCGCTAGAAATTTTGCGACAAAACATTTTACGTAAATTGTTTTACCCCCCCATAGTGATGTCTCCACCTCCTTCTAAAATGAATACACCATGCGGTGAGATCCGATTGCAGTAATGGCCATCGACATATACAACCTCTTCATGCAAGAAGTTAATAGAAGAAAATTTGGATTTCTTGTCACGCTATTTTATCGAAAGTTAATGTAAAATAGGAACCCTAAATCAAAGAGGGACCGCCGATAGTGTACAGGCCTGCGGAATAAACATCATCCGCAGATTTTGAATGAAAGACGTCACCCCAAATGGCAGAATCATCATCAGCAAGTACGACAACACGACCACTGCTTGAATCCAACAGTATATGCCTACCTTCAGGGTCACCAAGCGTCATTAGAACGCGAAAACCGAGTACCTTTCCTTAACAATTATGGCCAAAAAGGTGCTTGTCAAATGTTCTAAGATATTTCCTTTTTTTATTAAATTAAACTGTATTTTCCTTATATTATCTTTAAACATTTTAAGATTCTGATTTATGTCTGGCTTTTTCATATTTGATTCACGGACTTTAAAAACTGTTTAGATTAAAGAAAAGTATGCTAGCGATGAACCATAAAATTGCGTTAAGCCTCTTTTTGTCGTTTATCTGAAAGTCTATATTTATCATCTCTTCATTCGTTGCTTTAAAATCTGGTTGAATTTCTTTTATTTTGTTAAGTCTATCTCCAGGTTTCTTCCCCTATACACCGGGTTATTCTGTGCGGAGAATATAAAAACGTATACCTAACAAACGCAGACGGTCTTAACACAATAGGTGTGCACAACTACACCGTCGATAAACTTAACAGAGACATTGTAAACACGATGGTGGACTATGGCAAAGTACTATCAGTAATAAGTGACGAAGTTTGGGGACGAAACGTGCCCTACCCAGTCAAAAATGGTGTGAAGGGAATAACAATAAATTAAAAAAAAAACACGTTCCCTCGTATATACACGTGCAAGGCATAAAATGTCTAGTTACTTACAATTGTCAGCCAAAAACATGCATTATATGTAACGAAAGTGAACACATGAGACAGGACTGTCCCAAACGCAGGAAACAAAATATAATATCAACCCCTAGCACTAACATCATCAAAACGATACCAACAAGACCGATAATCCAGCTACCCTTAGAACCGAAAACAAGTACCGACAAAATAAACCAACAATGTCTCACTCCCAATCCGAACGGAAACCCGAAGCAAAAAGTTACTGAAATAGTTTTAAGACCAGATGCCATCACAAGTCTGCCTTGGAATGCATAAATGGAGCTACAAGAAATGACGACCAACAACACCAACCAACGGACACCAACGGACACCCAATCACAGAAGACTCGCAAATCTAAGTGAAAAACACCGACCCTGATGACAAAATGTCCAGTACCGAATCCCTGGACGACGACGACGACACAACAAAGCCAAGAGATCCCAAACGTCAATGCCGCACAGTCAGAACAATAACCAGAAGCTAGACAGTTTATCCCCATGATCCAATGATATTCTTCCTTACCCAGGTCTGGCATTCCGATGAACCCGTTTGCGTCCAGTCCGCGCATGACGTAATCCCGATCACTCCCCGAGCCGGCTACCGCTCGGCACGTGATAAAATCCCGCAATCGTAAACTAATTTCCAATAACTATTCATTGTCTGAACTAAAAACTTTCTTGCTTTTTGTTACTGTGTACATACTCTTTAGGAATTATGTGGGTAGATAGTTTTATGGGCTTATTGTAGTTAATTACTTATATTAGCCGCAATATGATGCATAGGGACTACTCACAAGTGTTACTGTGATACACTTTTGGGATAGCTATAGTGTATATATAAATTATAACTAGGGAAACGCCAAAGTCGTTAATAGACGAGTGAGTGAGCCATGTGTTGAGTACCCGGTAACATTCCTTTTCTTCCCCCTACCTTAGGCCTCCCTAGCCTATCATAGGCTACAGTGGAGCATTATGGCCTAAACTATGACCTAAACTTAAATACCCTATTATTTATACGAATATTATAATCAAACTTAAATGCAAATGTTCCCGCGTACTCAACACATGACTCTCTCACTCGTCTTACAACGACTTTTTAACATTCCTTTTCTTCTCCCTACCTTAGGCCTCCCTTGCCTATCATAGGCTACAGTGGAGCATTATGGCCTAAACTATGACCTAAACTTAAATACCCTATTATTTATACGAATATTATAATCAAACTTAAATGCAAATGTTCCCGCGTACTCAACACATGACTCTCTCACTCGTCTAACAACGACTTTGGCGTTTCCCTAGTCGAGTTGGCTAAAGCGCCCTTATAGCCGAAATGTGGGAGACGTGGGTTCAATAGTCGGGAAAGATTTTGTAATTTCTGGATTGTATTTTTTAAATTATTTAACATGTTTTGAAATGTATATAACGCAGTGTAGTCCATCATCTGTGACAATACTATGGAAAACATAGCCAGTACGAAATACGTGAAAATATTGCAAGGTTTACTCAATCTACGAGCGGAATTTGGGGGTACCTTGACGTCCAACATTCGATTAACCTTGGACACGGCATTTCACAGCCAGGTAAATAACAAACAAAAAATATTATTTCAAAATGAAAACCATTGTCGTTAAAATAATTTCTATACATTTCAACGTATTTTTCAGTTTTTTTATTTCTTGCAGGTTTGAATCGCAACAGATTGTGCTCATTTTGTTAGCAGTTCTCAGTTACCTGGTCACGGATGTCTGTTTAAAATTTCAGCTCAGTCTATTTGGCCGTTCGGCCGTATGAGCCCGGACAGACAGACAGACAGACATTTAACATTTAACAAACAGAATTAATCACGACCAAGGACCGATCGAGTAGCGTTGTAGACTACGTTCGCTGCGCTCACTCGTCTAACAAGTAAAGAAATCCGTGCGTGATTTTTTCGTTATTTATGTTTTAAACCTTCCAACCCGAGATTTAACACAAGTTTTTAATTATTGTTGTAGTGCAGACGAATTATCTGATACTGAAATATAGGATTACAAATCTAATAAAACCTGTTACCACGCAATTATTTATTGCGTAAAAGATTACACATTGTAGACTAATACAGACAATCGAAATAATAATCAAATAGTAATCGAGATAGCTAGATCAAATGGACAAATAATGCACAACCGATTTCACCAAAATTATATTAGAATGTACTTAGACGCGGGAATAAAAGGGTCCTTGATTGTAACTAGGGAAACGCCAAAGTCGTTGTTAGACGAGTGAGAGAGCCACGTGTTGAGTACCCGTGAACATTGATTGGATTTAAGTTAGGTAATTATAAGTTTTTAAGTTTAAGGGCACGTCAACTGTCCGGCCATAATGCGCCACTTTAACCAATGATAGGCTAGGGAGGTCAAATGTAGGGGGAAGAAAAGTAATGTTAGCAGGTACACAACACATGGCTCACTCACTCGTCTAACAACGACTTTGGCGTTGACCTAGCGGTTGTCGCACCCTTAATCCAAACTAAAACTAAATTGGGACGTATGGGACCAGCCTTTTTTCATAATAGGACGACGACAAACGGTTGACGCACCCTGAAACCAAAAAACTATAAACCACTTTCTCTGTTCGCCTAGACCCAAATATTTTATTTTTTTGGGTTTATTTGGATTAAGGACGCGTCAACCGTTAGGTCATAATGCACGACTCTAGCCTGGGAGATGGGGAGGAGGGGCCCATGCTGGTCAGAACCAGCCATGGGTAAGGGGAGGAAGGAGGATTTCAAGGTAGGGGGAAGAAAAGTAATGTGTGTGTAATGTGTGTGTTGTAATGTGGTGACTAAACACATGGCTCACTCACTCGTCTAACAACGACTTTGGCGTTTCCCTAGTATAATCTTTATACAAACATTTGTGGTCACAGACCCTTGTTGAACAGATAGGCTTCACCCCAGGCTAAATAAAACGGCCGATGTATGACCCTTAGAACAGGTACTTCCTCCAGCGTCAATGTATGAAAAATTAAAGACGATTCCGTCTGGGTTCGGGTAGAATTGGCCCAGAGCATTGTTCTGCTGCTCTGGCGATTCAAGAGAAAAGGTCCACCTCGCAAACATCAGCTAATAAGAGGGAAGTATACTATACTCCCCAAAACCAGAGGCGAGCTCTGGCAATCGTCGTCGGGGACACCTCCCCCTTCCCTTGACGACCTCCCCGACGACGGTGACAATGACACAACGAACGATGACAAAGACAATGACGACCACGACGTGAGAAATCCCCCTTCCTCCCCTTACCCATGGCTGGTTCTGACCAGCATGGGCCACTCCTCCCCATCCCCTAGGCTAGAGTCGTGCATTATGATCTAACGGTTGACGCGTCTTTAATCCAAATAAAAACAAAAAAAAATTTTTAGGCCTAGGCGAACAGAGAAAGTGGTTTATAGTTTTTTGGTTTTAGGGTGCGTCAACCGTTTGTCGTCGTCCTATTATGAAAAGGCTGATCCCATACGTCCCAATTAAGTTTTAGTTTGGATTAAGGGTGCGACAACCGCTAGGTCAAAAATCACCACTCTTACCTAGAGGATATAGGGAGGAAAATCCCATGCTGGTGCTGGTCAGAAATAGCCACGGGTAAAGGCGCGTCGTGGTCGTCATCGTCTTTGTCATCGTTCGTTTTGTCCTGGTCGTCGTCGTTGGAAAGGTCTTTAGAGAATATGGGGGTCCCCGACAACGACTGCCAGAGCTCGCATTCTAGTTTCGGAAAGTAATATACTACCCTACTTACCAGCTGATGTTTGCGAGATAAAATACGTCGCACTGTTTCTTGTAGATCATCACCAGCCCAAACGAAGTGTATAATAGTATCCTTGATAGCCAGCAATGGCCCAGCATCATTTACAGAATGACAGAAGAAATAAAAACAAAACAATAATAAAACATTTACTTGGTTCATCTGATCGCAAACTTTCACAGGCTGTGTTCTATTTTACTAATGGGTATTTTAGACATTTGCAATCTAAGTTCAAATTTTTCACATTTTTATTTCTTGCGAGCTTAAATCGCAACAGATATTGCTCATTTTGTTAGCAGTTCTCAGTTACCTGGTCACGGATGTGTGTTTAAAATTTCAGCTCAATCTATTTGGCCGTTCGGCCGTATGAGCCCGGACAGACAGACATTTAACATACATAAATACATATTACATACATACATACATTGGACAATGCTCACGGCCAAGGCCCGATCGAGTAGAGTGTAACAGAATCCTCATTCGCTTCGCTCACTCGTCTAATTAATTTCTAAATCAACTTAACATCTCCCTCAGCTAAAACATTATGTAATAAATACGCGAACTTCGAAATAATTAAATCAAACATTTCAGCACTTACAAATGTGCGTTTCCTTCGGCATGTTCTTTGGGTAGACTATATCTTCACTATGAATTGTTTTATTTTATTCGGATGCATATTCGCGTGAGTGAAAATATGTTGATATTTTTCTGTCAATGTAAGGCTTTTGATTGACTTTAAAAAAATTATTAGCGACGTAAAGCAAGGCCCAGTTCCTACAACCGTGTTTTATTCTTTAGAAATTGTTTTAGTTTGATTGGTCGTCGTAAGAATTATAATCAATGGAATTATTAACGTCTGATTGGTCCGTCAAAAGAATTATGTTTAATTTTGTTTATTATTATGTTTGTTGTTTGTTAAACTAATTAGTGGGAACAGGCCCAAATGTATCGTCGAGGGTCTATAACTTATACACAATAAAATTATCATTTGCGACACGCAAAACAAAAAAGTAGGCCTAATATCAAATACACTGACTGGCGTTGTACATCCATTAAACATCCATACGTCCGTACTAAACCCACTAACAATAATTGTCTAAAATGCTATTAAAACTGCGACATGAAGAGAATTTCATTCACGCAAATATATGTTTGACACAAAATTGAGCGAACTTTTCACGAGCACGATAATATCTGGCCCAGGGTCACGACACTGTTCCACCAAGACTTCTGATTACACACTGCTCCGAGATATCTTGATGAGATGGGGCACTTGAATCTGTTATGATTTGGAAGTTGAATGTATATGCAAGTTGAGATATCGCTCTAATGAAAACCATTCCAGTTAATTGCTAATGGAAAAATGTCGTAAGCTGTCACTACTCGCTAGTACTAGCACAGTATCAATGAACAATAATGTTCGTATACTGAAAACCCAGTCTCGATCCATCAAATAACTTGAGAAATACAGAGTGGAGCAATAAACACGTGTGGCGTTATACGGCCGGAACGAGATCGGGCTGACGTCACACTCGCGGCGGAGATGCGCAGTGTCATACCTAGCCACACAGATATATCCTTGTACCATGGTTTATCCCTACCAGAGCCCTGCAAAAGACCGCCAAAAGATAGCAACCAAGCCCAACATGACGAACCTAAATGAATTGATCAAAGCGACGACGGAAAGTGTTTCGGATAACACCCACCCCGAGTCACAAACTCAAGAAGGTTAGTAAATGGTAATGCTTAGAAATGTTGCGACCATTTAACGTAAATGGTCTGACAAGCAAAGAGTCTCAAACTCTTTTAAAAGAATACCTGCGGGATAACGCAATCGACATTCTCTTCATGCAAGAAGTTAATGAAGAAAATTTGGATTTCTTGTCACCTTTTGAATATTTTGTAAACTTAGGACCCAATCAAAGAGGGACCGCGATAGTGTACAGGCCGGGAATAAACATATCCGAGTTTGAAGGTCACCCAAATGGCAGAATCATATCAGCAATGTACGACAACACGACACTGTTGATCAACATATATGCACCTTCAGGGTCACAAGGTCGTTTAGAACGCGAAAACCTCTCCAACACTGAAATCCTGTATCATTTACAACAGAGAGCCGAACACATAGTAATTGGAGGGGATTTCAACTGTGTTATGAATCCCATCGACCAAACAGGTCGGTTTATCAAATGTGTTGCTTTACAAAACCTTATCGAAGGATACCATTTAAAGGACTCGTCGAACATTAAACATACGGGAAATAATAACTTCACATACGACTGGGATTGTCCCTGAACAGCAGTGGTAGTGGGACACTGACCCAGACTCATTCCTTGCTTCGGTGCACTCTTGTCGTAGTCCTGGCGGTGCTGGGGTGTGGTAGACTAATGTTCCATCTGCGTTTTCTAATATGCGCGCTATTGAGCAGCCAAACTGAAACTGTGTGACTTTTGACTGGCACGGTTTCTTGTCATCACAAATAATTACTGGACACTTGTTACTTTTCACGCAAGCCAGACAGCAGATGTGGCCGTGGTTTTAGCTAAAGATGGGGTAGACAACTCGCTCTTCTTTACACCCATTGTTTCAGCATTTGAAAACACGACGATTTGCTTTCTTCTTAGGCAGCAAATATACATCTCTTTCCAGCAGCTTTTTTAATTCTTCTGAAGGGGTAGCGGGTTCTGCAATAAAGGAGCTCTCCGAAAATCTGTCCATCTCCTTCAAGCGAGAGCACAACGAGTGGTTTGCGCTGGCGGGTGATCTCAGCAACTCTGCGAGGAACCCCTCCTCGCTGAGATCGAGGCTCGAACATCTGCAGCCAAGAGAACCGCAACTAAGGGCAGCTGAACGAGACATTCATGTGGGGGGAAAAGTGTTGGTTAAACAGCAGGAGCAAGATGCACTAACTACACTGTTCAACCCTACCCCTCATCAGTTGTGGCAAATACGGAAGTGCGGTTGTTCTGCAGTCACCGGAGGACCTTGAGTACACACATAACTCTGCATTCGTGCGACACTATGTACGCGAAGCAAGCTCGCCTAGTCCGGAAGCATCGCCTGACAAGGAATCAACCGACACCCCCTCCACTAACACGCCAAAACCAAATACTACGAAGTTACTGGATGGGGATGGTGATGCACGACGCTCACAGCGAGTGCGCAAGAAGCCACTCCGCTATCAGCACTAATTGTCTCATTAGGAGCTTTTAGTGTTAGGACTTTTAGTTTTAGTATAGCTTTAGGAGGCGCTATTTACAAAAACAGCTATAGTCAAAAAAACCTATTTTGCAGGAGATCAATAAAACTTCATACCATCCGTAATTAATGTATTAAAATTCTGATTTTTGGTTTTAATTGCGTATCTTGATAAGAGTTTTTATTACTGCTATGATATTGTCTCATAATATTTCCCAACACCCCCCTCCCCCCCCAAAAAAGCTTCGGACTAAGGCTGTTTTTGTAAAATTAAGTTGAAAAAAAGGCATTTTTGTTCAGGTAGTGTTCCAGAAATTTCTTTTGGAGGCTCAAAACTAAAGAATTTCAGTCCCAATGTTGTTGGTTAGGACTTAGGAAACAAAACACACTAAACATGTTGTGTGAAAATAAAAATAGGCCTATTTATTTTATGATTAAGTTGAATTTTTTATTGTAAACACGATTTTTTACATCTTTATCAAGGTAGGGCTTATACTGAGACCATTAGGCCTGACCGTCGCTCTGTTCATCGCTGGAGCTTTCCACTTCAAGTTCATTGTCTGTAGCATTGTTTGCGTTGGGGGTAGCGTTGGCAAACTTTGTGTAGAACGGACGATTTTCAGGCTTGCTGAGAAACCTCGACAGTCGAATAATATCTGCTATCTTGCCTGGCTTTAGAGGAACTAGCTCCGAATACATTTGCTGCAGGTCAACTTCGTTTGCATTGGGAAGTTATTCCGTATGGAGATCTTCGACCATGGTCCGGAATACGCATACTTTACTTCAACGTATGGACTTTCAACTCGAATCCTGAGCATGCGCACATCTTTGATTTTCATTGGAGGGCCTAGCATTCTTCATGAAGAATGGTTAGCCAGCGGTTTAGCCGAGCTCGTTTAACCGGTTCCCACTCGAACACCGAAGTAAAGCAGAATTGGGCGTGGTCATGGGTAGAGTGGGTAACCGCTCTACCCTGAAACTAACGTATACCGCTGGTTAGAGCAGATGGAGGGTTAGAAAGCTAGTGTAACGGCTTCGTTCTCCTTGACGTCTGCTCGGCAGTCCGGGTTAGTGATTAGTGGAGGAACCTATATGACTGTCAAAGTTACACTGTCCTGTCGGTCCCTTGGCACTTTTCGAAAGGAGTAGGCTACGTGCCGGTACCCGGTTTCCCCTCCTCCCTTCTGTTCATACTTCATCCTCATCTATCACCACTCATCGTCTCGATTAGCCAAAGTGCATAAATATGAGACGTTAAGCAATATTCAATCAATCATCAATGAAGAATGGTTTTGCCCATGTTGTAAAAGTCACCTTGTTCAATCTTTTCAACATTAAACGCACTTGGCACACTACGGGCACTTTTTATAACTTCATCCCAATCTTCTGGCACTTCTGCCGTGCACTAAGCGTTTTTTTTTTCTCAATGAGACTGAAATCCTGGTCGTTGGTCAAGAATGAATTCCCGCGGATGGAAAATATGTACACAATAGATTTAACTTCTTGAAGGCAGTGCACAAGGCAGTACAAAAATCGAACCATCAAATAATTTTTGTTCTGACCTGAACAACCGTCGCTGAACAGTGAGCCATTCCGTATGTAACGGACGTTACATTTTCACTACTTAACACATATATTAAGACTTGAAAATATAAGCTGTTCATATTATGGTAGCACATATCACATCACATAATTTTGATTTACTGATCTGTAAAATTGCACTCCAAACATGTTAACCATCTTCAAGAAATATCACTATTTAGTGTTGTAACGGATGTTACTAATTTGGGAACTACATTTACACTAAGTGGTATTTCTACTAAAAAGTCAGGCCCTCCAAGTAGGGTAAAAAAATAATTTTGGTATATGGTGATTCACAAGGAATCATGAAATACCCTCATGTCATTACATTCTGAGAAAAGTTCAAAATTGAATGTTAATTAATAAAAATAGTGTGTAACGGATGTTACAGTGCTTTGTAACGGATGTTACGAGTGACCTGAAAGCGCAGCGTTTGAAGCATTTGCTTGAAAACAAACCTTCTTTGAAAAAAAAAACAGATTGCAAGCTATTGCTTGATGAATTATGCATTACATTTTATTAAAATTAGTAACTTTTTTGAGACATAGGATGGATTTAACAAGGATGTGGCAAGACAATACAATTATCATTTTCTGTGGTTACTAATCATGTTATTTTTATTAACTGTAGGATTTAGTAAAACATTACAAAAAATTAGGTATAATGTTATCAAAAATTAAGTTATGAACCACAAACGCAATAGGAACTGAGAAGTTTTAAATATGCTAATGAGATGCCGGCATTGGCCTGTAAGATTTTTCTCACGTTGTTAATCAAGTAGGCCTACAAAATATGATTATGAAGAACAAGTCAAGGCACATAGATTGGACATAGCTTTGAGGTAATCTTTATCACTTTTCGAACACTCCAATTGGAATTGGAAACTCGTACAATACTCTGTTTCCTGCTATCTTCATAGTGGGAGGTGGCAGAATCTTTTCAATTTGTTCAAAAGAAATGTATTTTTCATCCCTTTCGTTTATCTTGAAGAGTTTGCCTGTATTCCCATAAAGTTTTAAAAACATTACACGGATATCATCATCTTCGCATTGAGTTTGACATACTCCAGCATACCTGTATACTATGTTTTTGTTATTTTCAGCCTGAAAGTTCACTAAAACATAGGTTCCAGGTGTTATATTCTGAGAGGTGACTTCAAATTCATTTATCGGTACATCTACGGATGGCCCAGCAGCAGACGAGTCACACGTTTCTACTACTGAGTCAGTATCGGAATCAGAGTATACGTCGTAGTAACTCAAACGACTACTTGTTTCAGGCCGAACAGTTTGTTGACGAGAAACAACTTCCATTTTTTTTGTCAAAATCGACTTCGCCGTAAGTGCAGCGAAGACATGCGTTTCATCGCACTTCTTGAAGTGGTGGAAGTTTCTAATGCCAGGCACTTCTTTAGCTTGTTCCCACCGCTTGTCGCTTGTTTAAAAAGATGGCCGTTTCATTAACATCATCTTGGGAAACAAACAAACATTGACAGTCGTGTTCAGTTCCTTTGCAACTTCATAAAATTCCTTGGCTGAGTTGATTTGAAATGTTCTGGCTTTCACAGAGATCCAGATGGTTCGTTTTATCTGGACACCGATGGCATCAACTGCACCTTTTCCATGGCCAGGGGCAAAGGTATTCCACTCTATGCTTTCAACATCCAAGTCATCTGCTAGAAAACATATGTTGAATGAAGTGAATTTACTTTTAAATTGAGCTGAACAATTGTCAGAGAACATAGAGATATGTACTAGTTCAATGAAATTCTGTTGAAAATCAGAGATGATGCTTTTCAAAAACAGCCAAGCAGATTGTTTCGAATGAGTTACATCATCACTGACTACTACATAGGATGCAATACCATTCTTGTACCACAAGCAGCATGTAAAAACGGTCACCTGCGAGTGTTGCCAGTGAGCGCTTTGTACCTCATCCTGAGGAACAAGGCTGTAGTTCTCAGCGAAGTCAATTTGCACAACCGCTTCTCCATCTTTAAGGTTATTTTTTCTCTCGTCAAAGTATTGAGACTGCTGACATTTGACAAATGTATGACTTTTGAAAGATGGCAAGCATTTATTCACTCTTGTTTTGACATCTTCCAGTGAAGACGAGTTTTCAACTACTTGAAATGCGCCGTTCTGTTTCCCCATTTTTTCCATTTGATTTCTTTAAGAAAATCACATTCCGGGTTTAGAAGAACTGATACATCGTAGTGACATATTTCACATTTGTTTGTCATACAAAATTCACTATTTATATCACAACACAATGTTTTCAGAAGTGATCCATATGAAAGTGGAGTTTCAGTATTGGAATACCTCGAGATAGCTTCCGTTAGAAATGAAAAGTCTGCGTGTTGCACACATACGCATACATTGTGTGGAGTACAAGCAACTGGTAAAACATGTTTTGGCCGTAGTTCATAAACTTGGACTTGGATAGTGAGGTCCCGTACTTTGTTTCAAACACTTTGTGCGCTTCAGATATGTTCATTATTAGAAACCGTTTTTGCTTGTGACTTCTGTTCCCATTGCCATCTTTAATTGATTTAAAGTCTCGCTTTCCTGGAGCTTGCCAGGAAACGTCGTCACTTTCGTAAAATGTCTTAATCTTTTCAATTACATCGGCTGACAGTGATTTAGCGTTAGGATGCTTTTTTAAGGTAAACAAGTCTTTATGAAATGTGTCTTTGACAATTTGACGTACAACAGCTTTCTTCTTGCTAGGGCTGAATGGAAGGCTTTTATAAACTTTGAAAACAGCTTTTCGCAAGGTGCTTGAACATTTATAAGAACCAAGGGCTTTTTCAGGTGTTTTATTCTCCCCAGTGGTATTACCACGTTTGTTCTTTTGCCTCCATTCTCTAACTCTTAGCTTTGTCTTCATTCTCTTAAGTAGTATCTCTTTTTCAGATTGACATTGACTTTTTTCTTTTTCTCGTTTGCTTTTGTTTCTCAGTCGATCTTTATCCAAATAATCTTTCCACTTCTTGTCATCTTCTTTCTTTTTGGCCCTACATTTGGCCATTCGGTTACTGTACTTCTGTGTAGTTGGCGGCATTTTCTGTGAGAAAAAAAATACTTTATAGAGAGAAGTCTTGGACCAAGTAAGTAGATTAGGCCTACCAATTATGTATTTTATAATAACAATATTTTGTTTAATGCGTCAGACCTTTTATTACTTTGAAATTTGTTAGGTCAGGTTAGGATTGTAGGTTTACTAGGCCCTACAGGTGGCCTACCAGGAACCTGTAGTCTAGACCCTAGCCTAGACCCATCCTAACATTTTAAGTTGTCAAGTATCATTGGTTTTCACTCAATTATTGACCAAACATTAACTAACAAATAATGTAACATCCGTTACATGTAACATCCGTTACACATTTTATTAATAGTTATGATATGTAGAAATAAACCAAAATATCCCACATGTAGATGAGTACCCTAACCTCACTTTTGGAAGTTTTGGTTTTTATCAGAATAACCTTCACTGATTTACAAGTACTTTTGTCAGTTTTGTGTAACGGATGTTACAACAGGTAGCATTTAAATGAAATTGAGATATATTGAAACATGACTTACCTAGAAAATTGATACTGCACAGTTGACAAGTACCAGCACCTGTCTTGAGTTTATTTCCTACACCCCATCAGTCAGGGGTACCATCCTCTAGTTACATTGCAACCAACTTAAGCATATTTCACTTAGTCACATCCGTGTGGCAACACACGGTGAAAACATGCTTAAAACTATGTTAGAATAATGAGATTTTTTGTTTAACTGTTTAATTTTTAAAACAGAAGTGTTGACCAAACAGTTTTTTGCTAAAATAAAATAAAAAATATTATTTTTATTTTTATTCCCAAATTCCTGCTTTTGACGGAATGGCTCAGTACCAGCTTTTCATGATGTAAGCCCACTGCTTGAATATAACGCAATAATAGAGACGTCACATCGTTTTGCCCTTTTTTCTCTGTGGTTTCATCATAGACGCACATGTGTACATTGTTTGTACCAACATCATGTACACCGAACACAAAATACCACAGTTGACGGGCATAAAACACATCACTTGTTCGAATATGTGGTAAAGGCAAGTTTTGCATATAATCGAAGGTTATGCATGTTAATCACCTGCTTGAGCGCTTGCTTTGAACTGTCTCTTCAGATTATAGAAAGCATCAGCTTTTCGTAGATGGATATCCTTTTCGATGCCTAGCCTAACCTTTTCCGCTGCATCTTCAGTAGCCTTAATCTTCAGCTCATGTTCATCACAGAAAGCACACGTGTCACTACGTGGAAGCCCAAACGATATCTTGTATTCCGTTTTGAATACGTGCCAGTACACAATGTACGTAACTTGCACTTGGTACATTTCCAGAAACATTTTGTGCATTTCTTTAACTGATAGTGTTTCTGGCAGGTACACTCGATCTGGGTTTTTGCGTCGAGAATAGTGTGACTGTCTTGCTTTGAATGACTCGATATGAGATCTAACGATGTCGAGAACTTGTGTAGGAGTCTGTCTGTACCGGTTCGTTGTATGACGTCCACGACCATCTTTAGGTGATACACCATTATAAACTAAACTTTGTTGAAGACGACGAACTCGAGCCCTCGTAATGTCGTAAATCGAACAGAAGGCTTTTAAACAAACAGTCACTTCTTCTTTTCCACACCTTATTTTATATTGGAAAGCAGCACTGTTATCATGGAAACCCTCTTCAACGCGGCGTCTGCGTTGAGCTGGCATGTTGAACGATATTAAACCACATACATAAGAATCTTGTTCGTCCTTAGTGTTTAAATCGTACAGTTTCTTCAATGCATTTTCCCTATGATGGGCACTAACATTATCGAAACATTTCAGTCTCTTGCACCTAGAATATAACAGACAGAATGTTAGACACTCATTAGGCCTATAAGGCCTATCAGGCCTATAAGGCCTAGGCTTATAAGGCCTATCAAGCCTATAAGGCCTAGGCTTATAAGGCCTAGGGCCTAGGCCTACCTACCCTTGTTGTTATAACCATAACATAACCTCACTTTTAATGCTTTGTTTACCTGCAATCGGGCCCGGTCCTACCAGCTGGAATAGGTTTACCCAGGTGGTTAATGTGCTCCAATCCTTTAACTTTCTCATTTCTAATCAAGTCTTCCTTTTTGACCTTCTTTTTCGGTCGTTTTTGGCCACTCTGTCACGGCTTCTGCTTCCATGATTTGTGTCTTCCAAAAAGAACAGTTGGACATTTGTCACCGGAATCCACCGCCTTCAATAGGTACTGACAAAAACAACCTTAGTCACAGGACTATGGTCATTTTTGTAAAAATGCAATGGACTATGGTTGTTCTTGTAAAACCCTGTTATTTTTCAAGCCCTATATAGCTTGTGACTAAGGTTGATTTGGTCAAAACAGATATGATAGTATTATTGCCACTGAAAATTCGAATATTTTAATGGAATTGGCAAGAAATCGGTTATTTTTGACTATGGCTGTTTTTGTAAATAGCGCCTCGATTCATCATTGATATTTTATATACTTATTTATAACGAGAAACTGTTGGAATTTATATAATACATACAGCACGGATAGTTCTAAAAAGAGGGGTAATGTATTGTATGTTAACACCGGGCGGAGGCCTTGTTTGAACTGACCGCCTAGTTCCGCCACCAGCGCCACCTGTCGGGAGGTACGAAGCGACGGGAGTGCAATGGACGCATAGGTAAGCAAAGCACCACACCACCCAATGCCCCAGCCATCACGCTCGCCCCATCGTAGCACTGGGCAATAAGTTTTTGTTGGTAAGACAGATCCTGTAGCACTGATGTTACAACTTCGTACAAACCATTCGCAGTAGAATCTTTGCTTACGTCATGAAAACCAAGAAACCGTTCTTGAATGTCTCCGTTCTCGTCAACAAATCTCGTAATAATCGAGCATTGAGATTTCTCTGCAATGTCAGTGGTGTCGTCGACTTGCACGGAGAAGAATGGCGTTTTGCTTACCTCTAGTTTAACGTAGTCTTCCACTTCTTCTTCTAAACACTCAATAAGCTCATTCTGTATAGTTTTTGAAAGGCCTGTAAACGTTCCTCCTAGCTCTTCACAATGCTTTGTGACTTTGATGACGTGTTTTATTAACACATTCAAATTTTCTTTGAAATTTCAACGATTTTGAGATTCGGATGACACGTGACCACGAAAGGGCCGTTCGCCTTTACAGAGCAATCGATTAACCTTTTTAAAAGTTTGCATTATTTTTTCGAACATTTTCGTTGAACTGCTCTTTGCATAGCCGAGCGTGATCTGACAATAGTTCTGTTGTTGGGATTGTAGCTTTCTCGAGCCCCTTCAAACCAACCTGACACCGGACGTGTTCTTGAGTGTTTCTGTGGCTAGAAATTCCTCTTGACAAATTTTTTAAGTCAAAAAAACCTTCACACACCCACACGCTTTTTTTGTTGGACAATAATAGACAAGGCCAACAGTACAGCCTATTTTTTGATATGGAACCGGCGAGCCACTTGTGGCTTTCGTACCAACTACACTTAAATGATCGCTTATAGGGATGCCCCTTTTTTTTGTCATTAAAAAGTTCAAATATTGTCGGTGTAGGCCTACCTGCATTGATAATTGTTTGTTGATCAATCTGACTTCTTCTCCTAAGTGGAGTTGCAATTAGGGAAACAATAGTGTCAGTTTCGATATATGTAACACTTGCACTTGCACTTGCACTTGCACTTGCACATGCTAGAGCGCTTTCGCTTTGCTCGTCCATCACGGCAAAACACTGCCCACTGCCGAATCACATGCTTTGCTATTGGGCACCAAATCGACATGTAGATCGCAGCACTGGCGGCGCGCTACGTCACAACATGGCTGGCGTAATTGTGATTCCGGGCTGGAGCGTATATGGCGCTAACGTGTGTTAGTCGCGCCGGTTATGACAATTCGGGGATTATTTCCGATCTGTTCACTAACATTTATCTTTCTCGCACACGCATTAAATAAGATGTATATTTTCATCTACGGTGTGCATTTGTTACGCTCTTATACAACCACAAGTAGGCGTAATTGCGTAGGTAGGCCAACAATAGCCAAAATTGAACCTTCCTTTTCCTATATTTCTGAATGGGATAGGGATGAAATGTAAAATATTATATAATAATATCATCATAATAGTTGGGTATATTATATGTTGGAGCGTAAGAATATTCAGAAAATAATTCATAAGCAGATTATTATTTATTATTTAATTACTACTGTTAGTAAAGTTGCCAGCCGAAATTGGTATTGGTCCAAGGAATTATTACCAAATTTGAATTTAGAATGTTAAGTTTTTGAAGTGAAACGAGTCCGTTGGTTGTATCAAGAAATATTTGCAACAAATTGATATAACACTGAACAGCTAAAGTGCAAGGTGCAATATTTAAGGCTATTGTACCGCCTCTGGCAGATAATTTGAAAGTCGAAGAAAACATGTCTGAAAAGTTTGCTGAATGAAAGAAGGCCTTTAAAATAACAGAAAAAAATGTGATTTTTTTTGGGCGGGACATAACCTCACTTTTGGAAATTAGATTTAGATTTTTGGACAAAAGTGTGAACTACCGGTACAAGACTAGTTCAAAATTAAATTTAGAAAATCGGTTTTCTGGACATAGTTTCTAAACACCTTTAGCTACAACTTGACTATAGCTAAAATATTTTTCTGAAAATAACAGTTGGTGTACAAATTTTTTTGTCAAACGGTACAAATACGAGTTTTGTACCGTTTGACATGAATTTTTCATGAATTTAGGCCTTGGCCTACCTAGTGTTTATTTAAATGTTCTCCTTAAAACATTGCTCGATATGTATAAAAACTACAAATTGTTTTGTTTGTATTTGTAAATTTCTTGTACTTCACAAGCTTGTCTGCTGTTCTTGATATCGGAGGCATGATTATTTCTCGGACGGAGGGTACCGTAACACATCTGGTTTGTCAGGCCATTTCCAGTCATTTGGGCCACTATTTGTTTAATTTTTTTTTATTACAACTTTTGTATTACAATGTATACATATCAAGTTCACATATCAAATTCACAGAAACTAAAATTAGGTTTTAGGGGAAAGGAGAAAACATTTAAATAAGAACAAAATAAACACAACAAACAAAAATTTGAGGTACATCCAATCACACGTTACTTAAGTGTGAGCCTGTGAATATAACAATTAATAGACAAAAGGTGCTTGTCAAAATGTTCTAAAATAAATCCTTTTTTATTAAATTAAACCGCGTTTTCCTTATATCAATCAAAAAAAGGTCAACCGTCACGAACCTTGCTCAATACACTAGTGACATTGCATTTCACATCAATAATGGGGATCAGCAGGTGGACGCTGTTTATACTGATTTCAGCAAAGCCTTTGACAGTGTTGACCATAACCTTCTGCTGAAACTGCGTGGCTACGGGATCCAGGGAGATATTTTAAATCTACTCTCCAACTACTTGTCAGGTCGATTGCAAAGCGTTGTTATTGATGACGGAAAATCTTCACCTGAATCTGTTACATCTGGAGTGCCCCAGGGGTCGATTCTGGGACCGTTGATGTTCACATTATTTGTTAATGACGTTCCGTCATGTTTTAAAACTTGCAAATGTTTAATGTATGCTGATGACCTGAAAGTGTACAAACGCATCAACAATATTGAGGACTGCGAGTCTCTCCAAACGGAGCTTGATGCATTTTCTACGTGGTGCAAGTCATGGAAGCTTAACCTAAATGTGGCTAAGTGTAATTTTATTACGTTTACTACTAAAAGGAAAGGTAATATTGACTTCATTTACCAGCTTGATAACTCTCCGCTAATGAAGGTGAATACTATCCGTGATTTAGGTGTACAACTGTCTAGTGATCTCTCATACAATAATCACCTACAGCTTATCATCCCGAAGGCCCTTAAAATGCTCGGCTTTGTGAAAAGGAATTGCACAAAAGACTTTTCCATTGGCACTTTCAGGAAGCTTTTTGTGGCTTTAATAAGACCTCAAATTGACTATGCAAGTGTCATATGGAACCCTCATCACATTACCAAAATTCGTAGCATTGAACGTATCCAGCAGAAGTTCGTTAAGCATGTCTGCTACAAGACCAATGTTACTTATCATAGATGCAACTATTCAACTTTATGCAAGAATTTAAATCTTGTATCACTCGAAAATCGTCGCCAGCATACAGATCTAATATTTCTGTATAAGCTTCTGCACAATTATTTTAACTCTCAGCTTCTTCATTCAGTACATTTTCACGTTCCTGCAAGACAAACACGAAACCTTCAGACTTTCCATCTTCCCAGAAGCAGACTAGACATTTTTAGTAATTCACCAATAAACCGGATCCAACATACGTATAACCAATTAGTTGTCATCCATCCTGATCTTGACATTAATCACCTAAACTTTCAATGTTTTAAAAACTATTTCTTCAAAATATGTTCTTGAGGTTTATAACTTTTGTAATCGTCATAGTTTATTTTTTTAAATTTGCATTTCGTTAAGTATAATGTTCTTTTGTGCACCTGAGACATAGGCCTATTTAGATGTTGTTTGATTTTTGATATCATTTTTATTTTTTGTGCTTTAGTATTAGCTAATTTTATGAAATGCCTATATCGCACTTGTGGAGGTAACTCTGTTGTTGGTGGCAATAAAATAATAATAATAATAATAAACATTTTAAGATTCTGATTTATGTCTGGCTTTTTCATATTTGATTCACTGACTTTAAAACTGTTTAGATTGAAGAAAATTATGCTAGCTATGAACCATAAAATTGCGTTAAGCCTCTTTTTGTCGTTTATCTGAAAGTATATAATTATCATCTCTTCATTTGTTGCTTTAAAATCTGGTTGAATTTCTTTTATTCGACCATCTCCAGGTTTCTTCCCCTATACACCGGGTAATTCTGTGCATTAACGTGTCTTCAAAACCACACAGTTTGCAACTGGCGTCCGGGCTTAATTTATGTCTTTGTAGCTTTGCAGCCGTAGGTATGGCATTGTTGATGATCAGGAAGAGAGTTCCTTCCAGGAGGTCGGTAGAAAGGGTTGGTGCAGGTTGTTCCACACCCTCCACCAATCTCTTTGAGGAAATTTTGTTTCAATAAGTGGTTTGAAGTTAAGGTTTTGTTGTTGGTACAGTTGTTTCGTTGTGATTTTTTCGGAGTTAAGCATTTCTCGGGGCAAGTTTTCAAGTATTCTACACACTGGTTTAAGGCACTCGGGGGCATTCTCATTTTCGATAGCAGTTTTCAGGAAGTGGGAGTTAAGCTAAGTAAGCTTGTCCCCCACGTCCTTGATGCTTAATACTAGGAAAACGCTTAAGTCCCGCCGCGTTGATGGATGAGCGTAATTTTTTTTAAACGAAAAAAGCGTAAAATTGCGATTTGTTTCATAGATAATTTTTCGATAACGCTCAAATTTCACACGCCGCCAATGAACCTTTTGACTCGCATATCATTTAAAGTATATACCCGATTTTTAATTCACGTATACCGTTGAAAAGGTAATTAAATGACGAATAAACTATATATTTACCATTTTGTTGAAACTTTAATATTTACTGAGGTTATGTTACAAAAACTTGAATTATTTACCAAACTCGTCATCGTTATGGATCTTATGGCGCATATATCTTCATGACCAAAACGGTTTTTGAATATGTTTGGCTTGTTTATTCGTAGCATATCTCTTTATGTATTCAATTAGTCCTTACATTTTATGTTCCGACAAATACATCCCGAGATAATGTATTTGAAGCGACGGCATGTGTAAATGAATAATATATGCATCGAGTATTTGATCTTGATGTTTGAAACACATTTCGTCGAGGCACAATAATTGATTAAAGAATTATGTATCTGGTATCAATCGATTCGTTATGAAACGTACTTTAACAATTTTGATGAGGTACCCGTCGCAAAAAACAAGATGGCCGCCGAAAAAAAACTTTGTAAGTTATATATTTTCTAAGGTAATTGACAGACCAATTTCAAAGGTACCGTTGGAAAGGTAACTAAAGTAGTAAAAAATTATAAACTTGCAATTTTCACGAAACTTAAATATTTACTGAGGTTATCTTGTTGTAGGAAACTATGACGCTGTTATGTTGGTACCATAGACATAAATTAAAAAAAGTTCCTCTACCGGAAATTGAACCCGGGACCAGCTGGAAACAGTGTGACATTCACAGCCTAGATCCCGGGTATTTCTTATTCTAATCATTCACATCATCATCCATCCCAACCCAGATCCGATCAGTAGCGTACACACAATACACAGAATAGTACACAGAATAGCTGATGCAAATCATGCTGAAGAAGAATTTCGTCTACTAGGAGATGTGCTCAAGCAGAATGGTTTTCCAGATAGAATCATTCAAAAGGCCCTCAGACGACAAACTAACTCGAAAAAAGATGTAGGTACAGTAAAAGAAGAACCACTTGCAACTGCATATTTGCCTTAGGTTATAAGAGAAACGGAACGAATAGGAAAAATTCTTGCTAAACAAAACATACTAACAACCACAGAAAGATAGGAGAATTGTTAAGAACAAAAGACCACATCCGCCTAGAAGGTAGTGGCGTGTATGAAATTCCATGCGGAAATTGTGACACGTGCTAAGAGGGTCAAACATGAAGGAACATGTTTCAACGTCAACAGGAACACAGGCTAGCTGTGTTGTGTGTGTGTCTATGAATGTGAAGGGATTTAGTCCAAGTAGGCCTACATCTATGAAATCTTGAAACGTAGAGCCTAGGGTTGGCCCGTGAATGGGGAGATTCACTCCCTGAAACTAATGGCGAGCTCTGGGTCGTCGTCGGGGAACCCCTTCCCTTTGACTACCTCCCCGACGGCGACGACAATGACAACACGGACAGATGATGACACAGACGGAGACGACCACGACGTGGGGGACGCCTGCCCTCCCCATACGCTTGTGGCTGGTTCTGACCAGCACAGGCTTTGTCCACCCCTGTTCCCACGTCTCCGTACGTCCCTCTTGTCTCGATCTCGACTAAAACGAAAATTTTTGCCAACG
>JAMZAV010010428.1:0-21601 GCA_024449915.1 Sweltsa coloradensis
CCTTCCATAACCCAGCTGAGTACCTATTTTCCCCTAACATGGATTCCTTTATATTAAATATATTTTCTATATCATCTTAAAATAATAATCATTTAAATAGATAGGCCTAATTGTTCAAACTTCGTCTACCTTGGTTAATTGTCTTTGTTTGTGTTTTGATTTGTTTTTGATAAATATGAATTAATTTGTTAATTGGCGGATAGGTTTTGCAATTTCCAAGGTTTTGCAATTTCCAAAACGCTGTTTTTAATCGTATAATAAAGAGTTTTTTTCTTTCCACTAAATGGTTGTTGGTATAAATATATATTTATAATATATTGTGTGAAAGTTAATAAAGTCTAGTCTCTAATCCAGTACTCATCCTCATTTTTTTAAAAAGTGAAATCTCTGTAATTTACTCGATTTGTGTGAACTTTGGCAATTTATTCCAACTACCTACATAAGATTTACCCAGTGTGACCCTCTTCTAACACGGTTATTAGGGTCCGGTAAAGGGTACTTTGGCAGAAAATGTCCGAGACCGAGGGTTGTTTAAGAGGACTCAATCCCGAACCTCGGAAACAATTTCACCCAAGATTTTCGTTTTCGGGATTCGAATAGTGACCTCCCGAACCAGAATTACTCTCCTTACGCATGAGCCACCACTGTAGGTATGTCACCTGTAGAGATTCGGCCATCATATATTGTCAGTTGGGACTCACAGCACTCAGTCATGGCCTGTACTGACTGAGGAATCCAACTCGTCCCACGCCAAGCTCGGCACCTTCTCCACTCCACCCATTGGTCGCCCGTACACCTCTCTCCTCATCACCACAGGGCCATCAAACTCGCGCTCCATTTCCTCATGATAAAAAACAAACCCACTCATTTGGCCATCCCTGCATCAAGGTAGATTATTGTTGCCGCGGGTTTCCGCTCCCAGCTGTGCTGTGTAGGCCTACCTCGTCGCTTCCTATGTGGATTTGTGGAGGAGGGGACCTTCATTCTTGTACGGATGAGTGCAGCCCATCCCCAGAGTCAGTCCATCTCCGTCCGTCCGACTCCCCACCGTTCGACCGTTGTCCAGCTGTCGCCGGCTGCTTAGTTCAATATCCACTCTTTTAGTTTCGTTATCCTCCTAAACAACGCGTGGTGTGGGCCCCCCCCCCTAGTCGTGAAGATCAACCAAACTGGAGCCTACGATGCTCTTGGGGAAATTAATGTGTACGTTGTAGCGTCGTCAAAGTGCAACTTGATGACCCCGAGTGTGTGAAGCGCGACCTAACCTCAAAGTTTGTAGACACCTGTATACAAAGAGCGTTGACTTGTTGTTATGAGCGACTGGACAGCGGGAAGAGGCTGTGTGTAAGAGAGTGACATTCCTGTGGATGTTTATAGAGAGTTGGGATGCTGGTCAGGACCAATATACGTCGCTTTGGTCAGCTGACGTTTCTCATGATGAAGGTAGGTTGGTCAACAATTTCAAAGAACAAAGGTACCTACCGTTAATAGAGACTTTCGTCTTTCGAGGTTTGGGTGTTTTTTTTGGTACGTAACCGGTACCTATTTTAGACTCAGAAAGTCTTACCCATTGACAATTAATTCTGTGACTAAGTGGTACCATTGATTAAAAAAGGGCTATTCTTTAAGGCCTTCTTTAATCAATGGTGGGTACTGAATACTCATTTTTTAATTTAAAATCATGTGTATTTTACGTGTATAAAATAACTTACTAATAAAACAATTCCCTAATGATGTTGAGTTAGTTGAGATGTTGTTATGATAGCGAGTTTAAATTCTATAATCATTGAGTTTTGGTAGATATGCTATGGATCAATTTCCCGAATCAGACTCATTACTCAAGCGCTTTAGCGCTCGAGCAACCACTGTCGGGTACTCAATTGAAAACACACTACACTAATACAGAATCAAAATTCAAAACCCCCGCGCTGTAGCGCAATAACGCTGTACTGCTAAATTGCCCCCTCCGGATTATAAGACCGTATAACGAACCATTATACATGCACCTTGCATATTATGTAAGCACAGATAACAGATTATGTTATGTAGGACTACGTATTTAGTATTATGTATTTGTTCAATCTAGTTTAGGGCGGTTAGACAGTATTTTGTTTTACAAAGGATGTACAACATTTTCTACTCACTCTGATTTCCGATCTCGAGTGTCACGCTCCGCCCCCTTACTTATTAGAACCAAACAAACTCACACATATGCATAACTTATTTAGAAAAACATACATATTTTGTTTTACTTGATTGGACACACACACTCAAACATCTAAAGCCCTATGTTACAAATACAATTTGTCTTTTTGGTATATCCTTTTTTTTCTGCTTTAAACAAACTGTACAGATATTGCATACATGCATAATAATCGAATTAATTTGCGGAAAATTTGTGTTAAATTTTCAGCATATCTTTCAAAGAGTGAAAAGAAAATGAACAATTAGTAACATTATATAACCTTGCAATTCATTCAACCCTTTCATTTTGGTTGAGAGACACCACGAGACCTGTTTAAAATCAAATATTTGCTTGGTCGTATCATTTGATATTATCTATCCTCTTCCTTCATAATCGGATGGATTTGTTGGTGAAAATTATCTAATTAAAGAATACCAACAAAGTGTTATCTTTCTTTATGGGCTTTTATTACAAAATTTCAGCAACTATTTATTACATCTCTGTTTATGATAATTTTTTTTGTTTGCATATAGCTCCTTTTTTAAAGCACTGAGGGGTTTTTCGAGATAATGAGGGGGTGAGAGAATGACGATGAAGGGCAATTACAAACAAAAACATCTTATGCGGATTCGAACCCACGTCCTCGTAAAGCCATAGCTTAGATTAGACCAGCGCCTAATCGTATGTTAATCTCTCTTTAAGGCTATTGTACTACCTCTGGCCGATAATTTGAAGTCGAAGAAACTGTCTGAAAAGTTGGCTGAATGAAAGAAGGCCTTAAAATAACAGAAAAAAAAAATTGTGAATTTTTTTGGGCGGGACATAACCTCACTTTTGGAATTATATTTAGATTTTGACAAAAGCTTTTAGTATACAAGACTCGTTCAAAATTACATTTTGAGAATCGGTTTTCTGGCCATAGTTTCTAAACACCTTTAGCTATTCCTTGACTATAGCTAAAATAGTTTTCTGAAAATAATAGTTGGTGTACGATTTTTTTTTGTCAAACGGTACAAACTCGTATTTGTACCGTTTGACAAAAAAATTCGTCCACCAACTGTTAAACTATTTATAAAAAAACAAAAAACTAAACTAAACTATCACTAACTAAAACTATTTTAGCTATAGTCAAGTTATAGCTAAAGGTGTGTAGAAACTATGTCCAGAAAACCGATTCTCAAAATTTAAATTTTTGAACGAGTCTTGTAGGGCTACACTTTTGTCAAAAAATCTAAATATAATTTCCAAAAGTGAGGTTATGTCCCGCCCAAAAAATCACATTTTTTTTCTGTTATTTTTTAAAAGGGCCCTTCTTCAATCAGCAAAAATTTTCAGACATGTTTCCTTCGACTTCGACTTCGGCCAGAGGTATAAAAATAGCCCTTAAAAAAACAAACAAACGTGTAGATAGATATTATTTGAATTCGTCAGAATACGTCCTGATAATATAATTAATGTTAGTGTTAATGATCACTCGAAAATCATCTTTGTGAGTCCGAAATAGGTGGACGTATTGGTTGTGTTTATTTTGTGCAGTATAGAAACAGTTTTGCTAAAACGCATGCCCTTGACTTCTGCTGCATAGACTTGGAGGTATTGTTTCAAATAGCCGGTTGCACGTTTTCACGAACCTGATTGGTCTAAACTAATCTAGCCAATCGGCGAAGTCAGAAAACAAGTTTATTTTCACACGAATCTAATGAGGAGCCTTCAGGCAGGATGGCCGCGCGGTTCTACTCCGGCATCTTCGCCAGGTTCGGAATTCCTTTGCTGGATGAGTTATCCCATTCCCCCCTATCGTCCATCGAGTGCTAAAAACAGGAAATACAGTTAACTATTCTAATTTAAATAACACTAGTGTGTAATAAAGTATAGATTTTATGGTTGGCCAACGTAGGAAATGACATTGTAAAGTTGGCCCGCCGGTTTTATGGTGTGGCATAATAATTAGCATTTTGAACATTATTGGTTGTGCAATTAGGAAGAATAAACTAAATATCTTGGCATGCACGCAGAAACCTATTGACGCAGCTTTGAAGAGTTGTATATAATTACAACTTCATGGTAGCACACACGTCCAAAAGCTAGGCCTCATATCTGTGAACACCAAATTATTTTAGTCAAAAACCCGGTTGTGAAATCTTTGAGGGGTGTGATCGCAGAATGTAAAATTGTCTTTTTTTTTATCATTCACAAAATACACGAATGCTCATCAATTTCCCGTAAGTAGGCCTATTGGAAATCAATTAATTAATTGGATCACTATTTTTACTACAAATTGGATACTATTTTCATTGTCGATTATCGAAATATTATTGAATTATTGATCATCGTGCTCATCCCTTCATATAAAAAGGAGTATTGCACTGGGACTGCAGTCTGCAGTCAGTCAGTCACTGATTGGAGCCAATTGCAGTTTTGCTTTGCAGTTGCAGTTGACTATTTTCTGGATGTGCACAATTCGTTCTGCTCACTTGTAATCAAAACTGTAGCCAGTTATGACAGCAGTCCCCATGTAATAGCCCTTTTCGAAATCTCCAGAATGTGGTGTCCCTAACATGTGATTATGTTTTTTATCGTTGGCCTAGTATTTTAACTTAGATTTCGATGAGTAGACAACTGTGTCAAGCAAAGGATATTATTAGACAACCAGTGTTTTAAGTTTGAGTTATGGTCTATAGTTGTGTATCCGTAGCTGCGTCCAACTGCGCCCCGGGTGCAGCGTCCCAAATGCAGACTTCTCATGTTGGTATAGTGCGGTATAGTGCAGTCAGCCGCAAAGTCTGAACGTCTTATCATGAATCTTGCAATACACACTGCTCACGAGTCACGAATCAGTGCTTAGACGTCTGCAGGGCCAGAAGATGAATACTGTTCCTTCCTTAGACCTATGGTATGAATAGCAATACAAGCACGGGGATAGGAATACCCAAAGAAGCAACTTAATCAACAGATCGTCGAAGAAGAATACAAAAATAAAATAATACTATACTTTTCACCCATCCAATATTGTTGTTGTTGGAGGTGTCGGGTATGAAGAGGGATTAAAAAATACAAATACGTTCCTGTTCGTGCATTTAAGTCTCGTTGTATTGTTATATGGTGGAGGGGCCTCGTATTTCAGGTTAACTTTAAGTGACGTTAGTGTCACCCCCTGACCCTGCAAGTTACCAAAATTATTTGTATATCACCATTGAGTATAAAGCATATAATATATCATCCTTGTGAAAGGACAATGTCAACAGAAGACGCATGTTAATCGGGGGTCGTGTTCGGTTTGTATCGTGAGACGTGTCACACGCACAGACGGATGGACAGAAAACGAATACTTCTTAAACACTCGTACAAAATTAAGTTAACCTGACCCAACCGAACCCAAAACAATGTGGCCCAGACAAGTATGAATATGGTGTCTTATAGTTTACTAGGAAAACGCTTAAGTCCCGCCGCGTTGTTGGATGAGCGTATATGGTGCATTGAGCTGCCATGTGTTACGCGGATTTTCTGTTGTTCTGTGAAAAATCGTTACTTAGTCGAAGATTGTTTTTAAAAATTAAATAAAATTAAATAAAAAATAAACTTAATTTTTTAATTAATTAAATGAAATAAAAAATTAACTTAATTTTTTAATTTAAATCGTAATTTTTAAGAAAGAAAAAATTGTAAAATTGCAATTTTTATAAGAAATAATTATTCAATTGCGCTCAAATTTAACACGAATATATTAATTCATGAAATTAAGGTTCTGTAAAAAAATCATTACAATAGGATAAGGCATGTAGGTGTTATAAGTCGAAGACATTTTTTTTAAATCGAAAAAAATAGTAAAATCGCGTTTTTTATGAGAAAAAAAATTCCGATTGCGCTCAAAAACGTGGCAGTTCTAAGTTCAGAGATTAAAAGGCCTCCATAAAATTTCATTTTCAATCGGAGTATCGGTTTAGCCGGAATCGTGTAAACAAACACACAAAAAAAAAAAAAAAAAAAAAAAAAAAAAAACATTCCGGATTTTTTTTTCTCCAGTGTAGTGAAATGGAATCTTCGCTTCGCTAGCTACGCTCGCTACACTCATCCAATAAAAACGTGGAATAATATGGCTATGATAGATTGGGATGTGCTGTGCAGTTGATATTATCTAAATAAGATATTTTAAATTCATTTATTATATTTACATTTTTTAATTTTTTGCGCAGATAATGGGAGGCAATAAGCGTACCAAATGAACTTTAAAAAAAATAGATGTAATAAATTAATAGGATACTCTGGTGAGATGTTTGTTCATCCATTGCTTAGTGGCTAAATCATGTAGCTCTTCCTGTGTGTGTTGGAGCGTTTCACTTTCCTGGAAGAAGTCAGTGAACTGTTGAGCGTCCTCTCGTCTTGTCACACTATGACGAGAAATTTAAATCGAAACAATATTGGCTCCAATGGCTTCCAAAGTCAATATGAATTTAAATAAATACATTTCTATTATCACGCGTTTCCATCCTTTTTTATACATACACTTACAAAATGAATCGCATGAAGCTGCATATCAGCCAACCGGGATGTCAAGCGGTTATCGATTATTGATCAAAACTTCGAAAAAAAGATTCGATATCGATCAATGATAAATAATCATCGTCTATATCGTTTGGTATCATTATAATGGACGAAAAAGAAAGTGGAAATATCGATATGTCGATTATTAGATTTAGATTTATGTTGAGGAAAGCAGTCTGAACAAAACAAAATTTCGTTTTTAGGAACGAATGAAAAAAAAATATTTTTGATTCAATAAATAAATTTAAATTCGATTTAAATCGTGAGTAATGAATCGTGTGACATGCCTCATAATAACAATGTTGTTTTATATACGTATGCCATAAGAAGAAAATGTGATATGGGAGAAGAACAGGAAAGATCGCTCAATTTAAATCTGACGTTTCTTTTGTGTCGTTGATTTTTAAATTATAACTTTGTAAATGTGAAAGAGTTTCTCTGCTCGGTCTCCTGCGGTTTCACAATGATTGTTGCTCGTCTCAATTAGGTCTTGAGTGCTATGCTGGGTGCACGAGGGAGAGGAAGATGCGATATAAACATGTTGTGAACTAGAAGCTAATTTAAGCGTGCTTTTACATAAAATACAAATTAATATTTCTTATTATTGTATATAGATTACCTAAAACAATTAAAATATCTTCGTAAGAACTGCCTCGTGTGAACTCGAACCCAGACCTTCCACTTTCCGTGTAGACGACGAAACACATCTAGCAGCTCTTAATCAAAATCACTCATGGAATAAATTATACAGAACTTCATTTTGCTAACGTTCTGCATTCTGCAATGTTAATTTGTATTGTATTTTCGTGCGTTTATGGCAAAATAATATCGTCGGAATATAGTAACTATATTATAAAACACACATTGGTTGAGGGGGGGGGGAGGGGTCATCGGTCGCCTCCTCTCAAAGTGTCGTTCCTGATTTCCTGATTCGGGAGGTTATCATTTAAAAGGTGATTCAGAAGGAGAAAACCTTTATAAAACAAATTTTCTGACAGGACAGTGAATATAAGTGTACAATTTACTTCTTTTAAAGATGGTTCGATGCCATTGTTGCCATCACTTATATATAAAACATACTACTTCTCAGAGACCCGTAAAATAATAGAGCACATTCGACGACAGTAGGTATACTCTCTTACCTATCAAAACAGGTGTCGAACATGCTTTAACATTACATCCATGAAAACCTACGTAAAAACAAACATTTATATAAATATAATACAATACATAATTAAGCGAGCGAAGCGAGCGTTTCCATTTGACTCTGCCGGAAAAATTAGTCACTGGTTTTGTTTTTTTTTTGTTTGTTTTTTTGTTTTTTGTTTGTTTGTTTGTATGTCTCGCCATAACGTTCGAACGGAGGCTCGGATCGAGTTGAAATTTTGACCATCCGCAAGCTTCGTTCTCGATTGAATGCCATTAGTTTTGTAGCAAAATCGTTCAAAAAGTTAAAAAGTTACATTAAAGTTAATCGAAAGTTTTTTTTTTCAAACTAACCGGCGACAAAATCTGAGATGGCCAAATCATTTAGAATGTCCGTCCGGTCACGAATATGTTAATTTTATTTTGATCCGATAAGTAGTGTAGATGGAAATTACATTATAACAAAGTACGGTTACCATGGCAACGGATAGTCGCGCAGGTTTTTTGGCTCATGATAGCGGTCGAACGGAGGTTCGGATCGATTTGAAATTTTGACCATCGACAAGCTTTGTTCTCGATTGAATGCCATTAGTTTTGTGGCAAAATCGTACAAAAAGTTAAAAAGTTACATTAAAGTTAATCGAAAGTTTTTTTTTTAAAACTAAACGGCGACAAAATCTGAGGTGGAAAAATCATTTAGAATGTCCGTCCGGTCACGAATATGTTAATTTTATTTTGATCCGATAAGTAGTGTAAATGGAAATTACATTATAACAAAAGTAACGTTGCCATGGCAACGAAAAGACGCGCGAAGTTTCTAATGCACTGCCACCTAGAAGTAATCAAAATACTTTCGAGGAAGCAGCGTATTATTTGTCACCAAAGAGTTTAAATAGTTTTCCCAAGGAGTCAAGGTCCTCTAGATGGCGGTGGATTTTATCCACAAAGTAAAGGTTTACCCACGGGTTTACCCAAATACCTTGGCAATAATAAATAATATTGGAAACATGGCCCTGTGGACAGCAAACGTCGCAAATTTTAAAATTTAAAAAAATGTGCAATGTGGGTCTAGCTATAGCACTTGCTCGCTTATCAACGCGTCCAACTGAGCGTTTCCTAGTAATGCATAATAATGCAGCAGTGTGGTGTCAAACAAGGGAACGACTTGTTAGTCTCGAAAACACTGAGTATTTCTGTCTTGTTTGGGATAGCTAGATACCTTGATACGCCACTGTGTCTCAAGCACTTGCAATTTGTAATTGAATAATGTACTCACTAGCAGATCGATCAATGAACGAAGAGATAACCCACTTACTAAGAAATGTTATTATTACAATAATAAGTTGCATCATGATACATGACTTTTCCAACAATACTATCTATTACATGAGGTGATAAGATTATGAGAAGGCTATTCATACAAATCACTCATATTATATCATTTCATCATTGTGATATTTCACTTAAAACATGGCTGCATATATAATCTGCTGTATACGATTTAACTTGCTGGGATATCTGTCACTATGAAACTCGAAGCAGAATTAATTGTAGTTTAGGCATATTTGCGTTTATTTATTTATTTTATTTATTATTGCTCAATGATCATCTCAGTATGTACAATCAATAGGAATATCACAACGAGCATCCCTTATTCCTTAAACACAGAATTGTGTGTGATAAAGGTAGCTATTAAAGTCGTTTAATGGTTTTTCAATTTCTGGGGCGGTGACTGAAATGTTATAAAATGCGGTCTGGGGCGATCAATGAAATGTTATAAAATGCGGTCTTGTTGGATCAATGGATGGAATTTCTTGGAAGAAAATGGAAGGAAACAATTTTCAAAAAAATTCTCACTTACAAATCTCTGTTCAAGAGGATAGACTACAATATTAAAACCCTGAAAATTACCCAATTTCAGTAACAACGCACAAAACGTAAACGATACACAAAATCGAAAGTGATTTTAAGGTAGGCCTACTATGTATAGTTTTCTGCATGGACAAAAATTAAAATACATGAACAGTATGATTTTTCATTTTTAATACAATCCAGAAATTGAAATATCTATCTCGACCGCGGTTTGACTTTTAGTTATAGAATTAATTATTTTAATTTATTGCGTTCAAACAGTACTGATTCGAATATTTAAATATTTTTTCACACAGCACAGGATGTAGTTCTAGCGAAACTACAAAGAGGAACCTGTAAATCAATTTCGATTTTGTGTATAGTTTACGTTTTGTGAGAGGGAAGTTACCTGCAAGTGACATGCATTTGTGCTCATGGTTCGCTCATATTATACTGGAAATGTAAGTTTTCGTCTACGACTTGCTGACAGTCATGCCACACTGAGACTAGAATGTATTTCGAACAAAATATTTTGAAACAATAAGCACTTAAATGTAAGAATTAGAGTAGTCCCATTGAATTAAAAATGTCAATTATTATAATTATGCCTTCGCAAATGCACCAAATCTCAAGTATATAAGGCTTCGTTTACATGCCAATTAAATTTAAAAATATACGGTAACCGCCGTTCTATCTGCTGCTCTAGTTTACTAGAAAGCCTTCCCAAGGAGTTTGTGTGAACATCACAATCAGTAGGGAAATTAAACTAATTATCGAAATTCATTGTATTTTTTCAATAAGTTTCGAATTTCGAACCAGATCTCCATTCGTTTTCATTTTCTATATTCTGTAAAGGGATTTTTTTTAGGACATACGGTTAATGATATAGTTATAATATTTGACATTTATTTATGAAACAATCGATAACATCCAGGACTCACATTTCTAATTAAATCATGAATTTCGAGTAAAAATGTGAAATTGACGTAATTTACACGATTTTTGTAAATTTCGGCAATTTATTCCAGCTTTCAAACTATTTTTAATGCAAACTATCGTACTGGATCTCGACGTTTAATTTAATCTTACATTTTGAAATGCTACCTTTGTAAACCGTATTAAAACTCATGTTTTTGATTAAAATTTAGTTCAGCTTTCTTTGCTTATACGTCTCGCGATGATTTCTTTGCAATTAACCGAGTGGGATATCATTAACAATCAAACGGTTCTTCATTATCGTTGTTGCGAACTTTGATAACAATACATGCAACAGTTTAATAGCTCAATCATCTGACACCACGAACGTGTGCAATTTTACAGCGTTATTCTGTTTCTTTTAGAACATCAAAACCATTTTTAAAACTTTTCTTATCTGGAATACGCTAAATATTGCTTCTTCAAAATAATTTTTAACTTACTAGCACACCATTCAACGAAGATGGTTGTGTTTTGTGAGCTTAATTAATTTTCATATACTGTCTAAACTAAGGTATCTGAGATTTTTTACAATTGTCTTTGCTACGAATTTTGTAGTTCAGGCCTACCTGCATTTTGAACCAATATTACCGCCAAACGTAAAAAAAATCGCAGGAAATACATTTGTAAAAAGTCTGAGGTGATTTAAATGTGCGTTTGAGTGTTAGAACGGAACACTATACTTGAAATCATACATTTGTAAAAAAAAGTCTTAAGTGATTTAAATGTGCGTTTGAGTGTTAGAACAGAACACTATACTTGAAATCATACATTTGTAAAAAAAAAACTCTGAGGTGATTTAAATGTGCGTTTGAGTGTTGGAACAGAACACTATATATTGAAATCCCGCACTTGTATTTAGCCTTCCAGTGAGTCGTGAAGCTAGACCTCGCTACCAATACGTCTCGCTTCCATCCACACTTTCAATGCTGAAGACTGGAGCTAATCTGTAATGAATAGCTCCTATAGCCAGCCTTGAGCGGAGAAATATTCACACGATGCACTTCCGTTTACTAGTTTTATCAAGCGCATTCATGCAAAGTGTTAGTTTGATCCAGAATCAAAACATATTCTGGGACAGGAGGTAGAAAATAGCTCAACTACAAATATCCTGACTGGCTACAACTATAAAACCTAATACAGCGATGAAACGGGCGAGGTTTATGTACTCAATGTTTTGAACTGTCCACAGCACTGTTTTTTTATTTTTCTTTGTTTAGAAGTGCAGTGGATAGTCCAAAAAATTCGTTACATTATACAAATCTAGCAATGATGTCCTGAAAATAAAAAGTGAACAAAACACAACATACAGTCAGAAAGCATTATTATTATTATTATTTTATTGGATGTATTTCATACAAACTCGGTTAAAACCGGAGCTAACATGTTGTACGGACTTACGTCAAGTACTTCCATGTGTACCTATTACATACATTATTACTTTTGTCTTAACTCTAACTAAAATAAGTCATTTATAAATTGTAATATTATTATTATTATTATTATTATTATTATTATTATTATTATTATTATTATTATTATTATTATTATTATTATTATTATTATTTTTATTATTATTATTATTATTATTATTATAATTATAATTATTATTATTATTATTATTGATTCATAGCAGTTGTCGAAAAAGTTTGCCCCGACTGGGGTTCGAACCCAGAACCTCCGGCTTAACGTGCCATAGCTCTACCAATTGAGCTACCGGGACCACAGAACAAACCTTTACTAAACTGCTATTTGTTGTGATTGTTGACCTCCATGACATAAATCAAACAGAAGACTGCAATATAGCTGTCAAATCTGAAAGATCACATGGATAAAATATCCAAACACATCTCATCTCCCATGAGTTGGGTAGTATGAATATAAGATTTTTAAGCATAAGCCCGCTTTAAGGACATAGTTATTGATTCATAGCAGTTGTCGAAAGCGGGCTTATGCTGAAAAATCTTATATTCATTATTATTATTATTATTATTATTATTATTATTATTATTATTATTATTATTATTATTATTATTATTATTATTATTATTTCAGTATTGTAAAGTCGTATTCTCGTTGTTGTATAATTATTTATTTCAGTTTTGCAATTCAGCCTATGAACATTATTTGTGTAATAAAATTAAAATTTAATTATGTCTGTCTGATCCATGTACAATATAATATGTTTTATAATCCACAGACAAGCCGCTATGTGGCTTTGGGACGACGATGTCAAATTGTTTTTTTGTAAAAAATGCATGTAATATTATTATATAATAAAAAAAAAAAAAAAAAAATTATTATTATTATTATTATTATTATTATTATTATTATTATTATTATTATTATTATTATTATTATTATTATTATTATTATTATTATGGTATTTACGTAAATATTTGTTAAACTAGGGAAACGCCAAAGTCTTGTTAAACGAGTGAGTGATAGCCATGCAGTGAGTATCCGGTAACATTACTTTTCTTCCCCCTACCTTAGGCCTCCCTAGCCTATCATAAGCTAGAGTGGCGCATTATGGCCTTACAGTTGACGCGCCCTTATACCAACTAAACTTAAAAACCCTATTATTTATACGAATATAGTAATTATCAAACTTAAATGCAATTGTTCCCGGGTGCTCAACACATGACTCGCTCACTCGTCTAACAACGACTTCGGCGTTTCCCTAGTCTAGTTGGCTAAAGCACCCTTATAGCCGAAATGTGGGAGACGTGGGTTCAATCCCCTGGTCGGGAAAGATTTTGTAATTTCTAGATTGTATTTAAAAAATTATTAAACGTGTTTTGAAATGCATATAACGCAGTGTAGTCCATCATCTGTGACAATACTATGGAAAACATAGCCAGTACGAAATACGTGTGTAAACATTGCAAGGTTTACTCAATTTCCGAGCGGAATTTGGGGGTACCTTGACGTGCAACATTCGATATACCTTGGACACGGCATTTCACAGCCAGGCAAATATCAAACAAAACATATTTTTTCAAAGACAAAACCATTGTCGTTAAAATAATTTCTACACATTGGCAGCCTATTTTTCAATTTATTTTATCTTGTAGGTTAAAATCGCAATGGATCTAGCTGATTTTGTTAGTAGTTCTCAGTAAACTCGTAGGTACCTGATTTCTATTTAAAATTTCAGCGCAATCTGTTCAGCGATTCGGCTGATTTTCGACGTACAGACCCACAGACCCACACACAGACTCACAGAATGAGCGCAGTTTGAGTTGAATGCGGAGACCACTCCTTTCGCTGCGATCACTCGTTTAAAAATCCATTTTCCCTATTTATCTCTTACTTTTCTCATAATTGAGCGAGCGAAGCGAGCGTCTCCACTTGACTCTTATGGCTCGAATGTCTGTTTTTTTTTTTTTTTTTTTTTTTCTGTTACTGCTTCGATACAGGTCGCACCGTTTCTCTGATCGACCTAAAATTTTTTCACACATGTACATACCACCTAGGCGGGTTGCTGTATAGTTTTTGAACAAAATCCGATCGTTGGTTATAAAAAATAAATAAAAAACAAAAAAATAAATAAAAATGTTCCGATCGTTATGAAATTTTGCAGGGTCAATAAGTACACCATTCTCTCCTATTTTTCAAATTTTCAGCTAAATCGGTCAAGACGTTAAAGACTTATTAGTAATCATAATTCGAAAAATGATGCTAAAAAATGAAGGAGGCAGTGAAGATACAAAGATACACTTTAGAAGGCATGACGTGAATGAGTACAATGCAAAGAGGTTGGAATAGTAGACAGTGTACAATATCAATATCCAGTTAGGCCTACACTGTGTGGTGGGCCTTATGGGAATGTCGTACTCGGGTCATGTTGCACGTACCGGTGCTCGCTCAACAACGCGTCCAACTGAGCGTTTTCCTAGTAATTTATCTGTTACGTCACACAAGTTATCACACACACACGGCATTGACGTGTACAGTCCAACTTCAAGCAGCAGGTAATGTCATTTCAAGATAGTGCCATTACTATCACACATTTGTACCATTTTTATATACAACAATATTATTTATTTCATTTCAAAAAGAGGGAGTCACTTTAAATATTTCCCCCTCACTTCCGATTTATAGCACGTGTATGGCCGGCCATATTATCCACAATTTTTACTCCGATTTGCAACAACTTTTACATTTTTTACCGTCAAACATATTCGATTCGCATTTTTATGTGGGGGAGCCGAGTTTATGGTTTTGAGAAAAGTTTAAAAAATATATACTGGGTTCTTTGTTACAGGCTATATTTGCATTCCCTGAATCCCAAGTCCCAATTTTTGAACCCCTGCGATTTGATTTTGAGTACCCAAATAACCTGCAAAATTCCTTGTGGAAATGAATTATTTTAGTATAGTTTATAACCTAGAAATTACAAACTTTTTCACTACCGCGTATGAAGTAGGAGGACATGCACATAACTGCATAAAAAAGAAGTATCACAATGAGATCTGTCGTTGCTGTTCAAATCAATCAATACGCACGTGAAAGCATAATCTTTGGCACCGTCCGAGCCACAGCTGTCAATCTAGTGGTTTACTCTGATTGCGTATTATCAGTGATTATCGCTGGCTGCCCTTGATCCAGCTGAATCCGCTGATAACGCGCTGGGTGGTGATCAGGCCTCTCGCTGCCTAGCATTCAGGTGTGCAGGAGGTGTTTAGCAAACGGAGGTCCGTGCCGCACTAGCTTGCGTCTTCAACCGCAAGGATTAGCCACAAAGGTGAGGTGTTTTCATTGTAATCGATTATCACAGCACCGGTTTTTAATTGGTTTTTAATTGCTGGTATTTATGATCAAATCGACAAAGTACGTGAGTAGAATTTGCATAATCTATTATTAATCATTCTACAATGCATTGGATACAAAAACGAAACAAAACTACGGTGAATGTTAAACCTTTTTTAAGGTCGGTTATGTTTTGGAACATATTACCCACACATAACAAAAACTTGTAGAAATACTGCCAAACCTTACACACTCAAAAGATATGAGATCTAAAAAAGGGCCAAGCTCATCTACCCTTCCACATTTGCGCATTCTTAATTCATAAACGTACAGTGTCCGTAACAACATCCTTGAAAAGCTTGGCAAAATAGAATTTGCAACTATTAATTTAAACGTAATAGTTCATCCTAATTCTTTGTATCTAATTAATTTAAACGTAATGGTCATGCAAATTCTATTTTGATAAGCTTTTCAAGGATGTTGTTACGGGACACTGAACGTTTAAGAATTGTGAATGCGCAAATGTGGAAGGGTAGATGAACTTGGCCCTTTTTTAGATCTCATATCTTTTGAGTGTGTAAGGTTTAGCTGTATTTTTACAAGTTTTTGTTATGTGTGGGATCTTATTACTTTTTCAAGTTCCATTGCAAAATTATTTGTTAAAATATAGTAAATTTATCAAAGTCGATTTAATTGCTATAGTAATTCCAATTAACAATAGAACGTTAAAATATAGTGTCCCAAGACTTGCTTTTTGTAAACAATGTAGGCGATCATTGTCAAGTTACTATAGTTACTTGTTGATTGTATGCCTGTATAAGGCATATATTAAAATCTTTATTTGGAAGCCTTCCGGCAAACCATTTCAACTTTTTCTTTCAAAAGGAACTATATCACTGTAACCTTAATGTCCATGTAAAATATGAACGTTGTAGCACCAACCGTTTGGTCAGAATCGCTGGCCACTTGAAACTGACGAATTAGACAGTAGTCAGTAGTAGTAGTAACTAACATCCTTAAAGTGATTTTGTTCATGTTTCAAGTCATTTTGTCACCAAGAAGGAATGTTCGTACACCTACCAAATTTGGCATGTGTTGTCAGGTACCCAAATCCCCTTGATTTTTATATTTTATAAGTTTACATTACGTTTCATGACGGCTGGGTGACACCTTGAAATCACCCCAACTCTGCTTGCTGTATAAGGTGCCCGAGTGTGTAGCGCACCGCGGCTTGGCTGCGGCGCCCTAACGGGCACCTAGATCAAGGTGTTCTCTTGCATGAAAGTTCTCGATTGCTGTTTCAGAATTTAAATCCTTACATTTTTTTCCATTATCTTATATTGTTTTTCCTCTCTTCATTATTACATATTTTTTTCTTTCATTTAATTGTATGCATTTATTTCTAATTAATACATTTAAATATTGTAAATTGAATTTTATTCATTTCATTTAACATTTTCGGCATTATCGTTCATATTTTCATACTGCATACATTGTTGGGGAACTTTTATTATTTTATTATAATATCGATATATTTTGTTCAAAACTGTTCACTAATTTGTGTGTTTTTATTTACGAATCGATTGTAAGTCAGTTTTTAGTAATAGTTAAATGAAATAGGATCTGTTTTAATGAAGATATGGACCGTGCAACATCAGCTATACTTTTGTAAGGTTATAACAGGATGATGTTGAAGCATAAAGTGACAACAGTGAACTTTAAGGGTGCTGACTGATTTGCCAACTAATTGTCGAGTTAAATCAGTTTACCATTCATTTGAGCGAAGAAGCCATACCTAATACTCTCTTCTTAGAAGGGTTCTCGAATAATATGAGTCTGGTGAGGTTCTGCTCTCGTGTTGCCGACATTAATCTATAATGTTGAATTTCGGGGGTTTGAAGTGGGTTTGATATTATCACTAATTTTAATAGATGTCTAGAAGACTATAATATATTATCTCACATTAAAACACAAAAAACACAATTAATTGATGCATTTAATTTTAAAAAAAATGTAACGAATTAATTTTAAACACATGCAGTTATGTATAATAAATGTAAAGTGTAGTTACATTAGCGTTCGCGTCACTAAATCGAATCAAAATGATGAGTGATGAATAATATTTCATCGAAGCACATACTATGACCTAGGTTAATTTCATATTCTAATCAGGTGGTGATTTGATTTGTTGCGTTAGTATGACCACTTTCCTAAAACTAGCATTACCTTGCGAATTGTTACAGGTTATGTCTTCTGATTATTAGTCTTATCACAGTAATATAACGATCAATGAATTACACTGCAGAAATCACCCTACTGCTTAAACTTGTCTTTACTTTCAGAATGCGTAATTCTTTTTTGTTCTGTAATTCAGCTGTAAGCACATACAGTGGTGGGTGTTGTTGAACCGGTGGGCAAACCACTTTACGAAATAATGTTTGACTTGGTGAGCTAACAACGCCGTCTATTTGTGTTACTTGTTACTTGTTAGGCCTTCTTCGTCGGTTGTGAGTTAGTTAGGCCAAGTCCAGAAGTATCCGGTATGTTTAGTCATAATTAACATTACTAGATGCGTTCAAATGTCACACTTTCATGTTACATGCTGTGTGCCATGCATCTCAAATTTAACATTAGTTTTCAAATCATCATCTTTTTCTGATTTTTTACATAGTTTCTCTATTTAATTCGTGGTTATCTATAATTACATATCGTCTGTTAGAAAGCTTTAATTTACTATCCCTATTGGCATCATTATGCTATCACATGGATAAATGTGGCCATGTGGCTGAGATAACAACCAAGACGAGTTATTAAAGGCATTAAATCACAACGGATGAAGTATTTTTCTCTAATACAAGAAGGTGTACAAAAAACAAGAATGCCGGACATTTTGGCAACCTTGGATGAGGCCTATACCCTATACAACGGTTTGTTTTGACGCGCGCCTGGGGGCATGTGACGCGGGTGGATGGGGACCTGCTGAGCTGACCGAGCCGGCCGGGCGAGGGTAGACACTCGGTTAGAACATGTGTTGTATTTAGTAAGGGTTGACATTCTGTGTGGATGGAGTGTTCGCAGATTTGTTCTAGCACAGTGACAGCTCAACAAGTGTTTTATGTACTAATTTAATTAATGTGATAGTGAATAGCATTACAAGGTTTGTCG
Organism: Sweltsa coloradensis; assembly: GCA_024449915.1. Taxonomy (NCBI): domain Eukaryota; kingdom Metazoa; phylum Arthropoda; class Insecta; order Plecoptera; family Chloroperlidae; genus Sweltsa; species Sweltsa coloradensis. The sequence continues at coordinate 18,620 of JAMZAV010010428.1, forward strand.
AGATATGTGAAGAGTACGGATGGCTCAGTGACTTCAGTTAACAAACATGCCTATATAGTTGAAGTGTGGATTTGTCTTCTTTTAGGTTCTAGTAGTTTTTAAAGTTAGTGATACGTGTGTCATACAAAGAGACGGCAAACATACCGAATAATTATAAGTTTAATAAATAATTAATGTGTGACGCGTGAGTGTTTAAATGTGGATGTATTGGACAACAAAATCAAAATCAGGTTTATGATACAGAAATGTGGTTTTCATATAATTCCGTGGGTTAAAATCGTGTTACAAATGAATACACTGTTCTAATCCTTACAATGATAAAGAAATCATTAAAGTCGAATCACTTTTAGTCAAAGAGTCCACAGTACTCCCGTATGCGACTTGAAATCCTTTAGATATATCGTTGTTCTTTACACGTGGAGAGTAACAAAAACTGTTGCCTAGCAGTGTTGAGAGAATGAATGTTAATAATATGCTCGAACCCATCATGGATAGTAATACAATCGAAATTAGCACGCAAATTTTTTATTTTTTCCGATTCGTGACAATATAAGCACTCTGTGTCGGTATCCATTGATGTACATTCATTACAACTACACCATTTAAGATCACCTTTCCTGCCACTAAACTGTTTTATCCAGGCTTCTTTTTCTTAATTTTTCTTGAGATTTTTCCTCTGTTCACTTTCTGTGTATGAAGGCTCGAAAATGAAGGGAGCTCCTAACACCCTGTACATAGAACAAACACTTTTCAACTGACCCGTCCTGTGCCCGATGGTATTGAATGGGCAGGCAGTGAGCGGTCGCATTTACTCGAGTCGATCGGTAGCGAAGCTCTGTAGCCATCCAGCTACGTCACGGGTGGTGACGTCACGCACCATACAATTTCCACAATATTGGTCGTACCATGTTTAAATATTGACCGATTTAATTAAATTTTTTTTCTAAATTCTTAAAATAAATTTAGGTTTAACATAAGTAAGCAACAAGTCAATGTGATAGTATGGCTTTAAGGTTTCGATTCCGTCATCGGCAATGACTGAAAGTTGTTTTATATAAGTTGTGATTCAGTTATATGGCGTGTGGTCAGACTGTGCGACCGAAATCCTATTTTGCCTAACGAAGAACTACCTCGGTTGTCTGAAATGACGTCTTGATTGATGTCCAAAAGACGCTAGTAGGCCCATAATCTAGTAGGCTAACTCCCGAAATCCCTAGAATGGTTGCCTAAAGTTGTAACTATTAAGATTACTTCATTTGCTAATCAAAATATGGAAAAAGAGGAAGTTACGTGCATAGGCCTCAGTGGCGTATCCAGGAATTCATAAAGGGGGGGGTTTTATCAATTTTTTTAAAGATGTGCCGAAGGCTAAGTGAAGGGTGTGGGGGGCTTGCCCCCCAGAAAAATTTTCTTCTTCAAGGTCATTTTGGTGAAAATCTGTGCGTTTTAAATCATACAATGACAATTTTTATCTACTAAAATCCTGTTTTTTATCCAAAAGTTTTCTATTTCAAGGGTATTTTGGTGAAAATCTGTGCGTTTTTTAAAGCATCGCAAAACTTTTTATCTAAAATCCTGCTTTTAATCTAAAAGTTTTCTCTATCACGATCATTTTGGTGAAAATCTGTTCGTTTTTAAGCATCAAAATAACCAACTTTGTATCTATTAAAATCCTCTTTTAGTCAGATGGTAATTTGTAGTTATTTTATTTTCTCCTTTACACTTTTTTTTCAAAAGGGGGGGGTTTTGTCCCCCCTCTCCCCCCCCTTGGATACGCCACTGATAGGCCTGCATGATATTTTATTAAAGTTACCAAAGATTGAATTCTGTTTCTGGACAATATAAACAGTCAGACAAACATCTACCCCGGTCTGGATGATATATTTTATAATTTCTGGATTATATTTAAAATGAACAAACCTACGGGAATGTTTCCCGATTAATGAAATTGCGAAAATGGAATTTGTTGTAATATCCGCGTGCCTGACGTGTGTAATTCAAAATTGCCAACTAAAAAGCCGAGTTTTTACACAAATAGTGAGTTTTGTGGGAGCATTAATCTTAAACGACTTATAATAATAATCACGTTTCTGCCGTCACCACCATACGTGGCCCTATCAATAGGCTCCATACTTGTAAGTGTTGTCATCACCTCAAATCATTGGCTTGAATGGCTCTTTCATAATATATAGATTGCCATTGGCTTTGTGCCCTTAGCACTAGATTATGTCACGTATAGAGTTAATTTTCTCCTTTCTAATTACCCTTTACATTTATCTCCATTTACATTACACCACTTTAATAAAAAGTAATAACATTTATCATAAGCCGACGTTCATAAGATAAGCAGAGAAGCGTTTATGTTTTCTATCATGGGTGCTGCATTGTATCAACTTGAAAACTTCTGCATTGCGCATGCAATAAACTTAACAGTCTACCTGCGATTAAGGTTCTTGGAATTACATTGATAAGGTTTAGGGCTCTCAGCTGTGACACATTGTATCCTTGAACTAGCTTACAGCTGGTGTGAAGTGTACCGATTATGTAAGGTGTTTAGTCATTATTTCTTTCATTTATTGTTGCTTTTGTTCTTGACGTGCATTATCGGCATTATTGACGAACAATTTTATTTATTTATTTGATGGTTTTGCGGACTTTTGCCCTTTAGTTAAATAAAAACTCAACTATAAAAGAGGACAACAAAATATAAAACTTGGATTAATTAAATTAATTACAAACAAAATAATAAATGGTGATTGAACATTAAACGGGATCAATATGCAATCTAGAAAAAAGATCTATGATAATATAACATTTAAATGAATTAATATTAGGCCTAGGGTAACAAAACATATAAAAACGAAAGAAATTTAAAAAATTATTTATTATAAGCCCAACGATACCACCTCAAACCAATATGAGATTGATTGACAGTATTGAAAAATATATATAACTTTACGGACGGAAAAGAAGAACGCGATT
>JAMZAV010010429.1:0-22725 GCA_024449915.1 Sweltsa coloradensis
TAAATCGCTAGTTTCATGAACCGTAGCAGGAAACACAATTTATGGAAAGTTTTATTAATTATGCTACATTTTTTTAGTTTGATTTTTGTTATTGTTTTGGAGAACTACAAAGAAATATCAAAGAAAATAATTATCATATAAACAGTCGGAATGTTTACAAATAATTTATCGCTAGATTTTAAAAATCTAGAGCCTACCGTCGTAAGTAGGTTGTCCGAGTGAAACAAACTGAAAAGTCGCACATTGCCTTGTAACACAGGCATCATGCTGTGATTAGCGATTGCAAGCGAAACAATACCTATACAAGTACTGTACTTAGAAAAGTAATATTTTCTAAATGTGATTTTATAGGGAAGAAAAGTCTAAAATAAGTAAGGAGGCTTCCAAATAGCAAGAAAATGAAGAATACTGTGTTATATTCTAGGAAGGGTACTCCCTATTAATAAACATAGGTGCTAAAAATAATTATATCTAATTTTATTTTATAAGAACATGAAAATACTTAGTGTTAAATAATATCATTGATCTAGAAGAATTTGAATTACTGTATCTCTATTGTAAAAAAATGAATAAATCATATATTTAATAAAAAAAATAACCTGAAATTATTTATTTATATCATAAAAATTAGGGTGTGCAAGGACCTTGAATTTCAAGCCGAGTTGAGTACAAAATTCAACACATAAGGTTTTGGCCATAACCTCCATATGTGAACATTAATATTACATAACATTTAAATAACATTGATTAAATGTGAATCCATAGCCACTTTTGGACCTTACATACAGACTCACATCAATAAATAAAATTAATATTGTAAATAAATAATTGGAAGTACGTACTCGGACTCGAATTGGACTCGATACTAGAGTTATTTTGAATTTTTAGTACTCTGACTTTACTCAAACCCAAAAAACATGTCTTGCACATCCGCAATTAAAATTAATGCATTCCCCTAGTTATAACTAAGTCGTTAGACGAGTGAGCTATGTGTTGAGTACCCGGTAGAATTTCCTTTCCTCCCACTACCTAAGGCTGGATCAACACGGTTCTTAACTCCCTAGCCTATCGTATGCTAGAGTGGGGCATTATCAGTCTTGGGCACGTTCCCCCAAAAAAGGAACTTTGAAAAGTTAAGTTACTTCTGCCTAAAAAGGAACTGAAACGTTCCTCGTTCCTTTTTAATAAAAGGAACTGAAACGTTCCTCTTTCCTCAAAAGGAACTTATAGTTCCTTTCACTTTCCTTTACCATCACAAATTTATAAACAATAATAAATTTGAAATGAGTTTTATTTATCATTACTCTTGTTTATTAAAATGAGTCCCAGGCCATCTGTCGAGGGGGGCCCACCATTTTTAAAAAACATATGTCACATTGATATTTTCATACAGCATTTTTACGATATCAGCTACTGGAATTCAAGGGATTACGACGACGAAGGAACTTAAAAAGGGAAAACGTTAAATTCGTTCCAAGTTCCCACGAAATAGTAACTTTGACGTTACAAGTTCCTGATCAAAGAAAAGGAACTCGTTCCCAAAAGGTTTCCTGAAAAGGAACGCATTCCCGGGAACGCGTTACTAAGAACGCGTTCCTTCCAAGATTTGGGCATTATGGCCTTACAGTTGGACGCGCACTCATACCAACTAAACTCAAAAACCCTATCTTTTTATCCCTTATAATATATTAAATCAATTTAAATGCAAAATTTTCGCGGGTACTCAACACATGACTTCCCTCACTCGTCTCTATAATTAAACATAAAATCTCAAATTTTTTTTACATAAAACAATGTGCATGAACATGTTAAAAAGTCCTGGCTACATTCATTCTTAAAATAATCCACATTTAATTTTTTAAATTCAATACCAGAAACTTAGTCGATCCATGTCACCATGCGTCTAGCCGTCCATTTAGAGACATGCCTCCCTTTCATTACTGTCCATGCCTTCTGGCATTAAGTCAATCGCTTCCTTTAATCTAGCACATGAAAGCAGGTCCCTTTCTGTCCTGTACTCTGTTGTTACATAATCTGCATACATCCCTTTAAAAAAATTACAAATCAAACGGAGATGTTTTGAGAAAAATATTTTATATTTTAATTTAATTAATACTCAAGTGAATGTTAGTTGAGATTGCAGAAAGAAGGCAAAGACAACATAAAGCCCAGCCTGAAGGGCTGGGGCAACAAAACTTTTCGCCTGCTGATGACAACTGCAGGCTAATTTAAAGTTTTTACCTTAATCCACGACGCATTTTGTTCTTCTGGGACTCACCCGGGCACATGGTGGCCACCAATAATCAGCTAACTTCATACAATACAAACAAAAGTTACATCACATAAACCAACCTGAGGTAGGGCCATGCAAGAAGTAAATTCCCTGCATGCCGTTGTCATCATCAGAAAGGTTACTTTGAAACCCATTCATACTGAGGGGGCTTCCCCCCCAACTCTGATGCTCGGGAGACAAAACATCCATGACTCACCCGGGATTCAACCCAGGACCCTTGGCGTGAGTGAAGAGAAGACTTAACATTTGCATGTACCCGCTAGACCAATTGGAGCAGCAGCCTTGTACAATTCTTTAGATTCAGACACAAAACAGCAGGGTAACATAAAATCATTTGAACAACAGTGAGCGAAGCTATGTAGAAAGCCAATCAAAGAACTAACTCACATGTAAATAGAACTGCACATAGCACACACACACACACACACAAATAAATAAAACACACGCACACACGCACACACTCACACACAACAAAAATGCACAAAATAATGTTTGTTAACAATCTGTACATGTGTGTAAATCTCATCTATCATCCACTATATCATCCCCTGTACATTTAACTCATCACTCATTGATAGTATGTAACATTAGATATTTAGTAATTAATTAGTTTTAAGTCAATGGTAGTGAGACACATTTCATGTGACATGGGGCTTGCCCTACTCCTCACTACTATCATTCTGTCCTGACTGATATATTGTATCATTTTATATTAGTATTACCTGTATGTCATTACATTTTGAAAATAAATAATAATAAAAAAAATAATAATAATAATAAAATAATAATAATAATAATAAAAAATAATAATAATATAAAAATAATAATAATAATAATAACTAGGAACACACTTAAGATCAGGCTGTTCTGGGCGCGGTGGTCATATCTTATTTCAAGTCCTGATGAAGAAGACAACATGGTCTTTGACATGTCAGAACAGTCTGATCGATAAAAAATGTCATCAACAAAGTCGCGAGATACTTGAAAGTTCCAGTGAGAAAAGGGAAGACTACTTTACGTAAATCACACCAAAATAACACTAAGTTAACACCAAAGACTTACACGTAGGTGGCCAAAACATCAGCTACCTGTCTTGTTTACCTGTTCGCATCTACGAGCAACATACCTAATGTTTTCAAGGTAAGCTCTCCTCCTTCTGTGCCTTACTCTCACAGGAACATGTCTCTACTTGAACTATGTTGTCCTCCTTCTGTGCCTTACTCTCACAGGAACATGTCTCTACTTGAACTATGTTGTCCTCCTTTGTAAATCAAATTTTTTAAATGAATAGAATAGACTAAATAATAAATAAATAAAATTCATAAAAAAATAAAAAAATAAAAAATCCTATCCTGCCATTAGGCTCATCTACACCCATGAAACAGTTATACTAGCTCCAACCAAGGAATGCAGCTGCTCTCGTACAAGTGGTGGGGGCAGTATGAACGCATGGTACAATTACGTACGTTTCCCAGCAGCGAGGCAACATAATAAATTTAAAGTTGTTCTGAATCGGCCTTGTTGATTCTGGCATTGATCCGCAGGTGTTTTGCACTGACCATACCACTGATTGCTATATTTCATATTAAAAAGAATTTAAAAAAATATTGAAACTTTGGTTAGTTATCGTTCACTTGTTGATTACGTCGGGGCCTATAGGGTTGGCTTGGTCGCTGTGGTTTACTGTCCCCCACTGAAAATCAGTTATGTGACTGAGTGGGTAGACTCTAAATACGGATTTATTTATTTATTTAATTACTGTTGCCTTTGTGTACAAAAGAGAAATGTGTAGCCAATAGTACTAGCAAGAATTATCTGTGCTAGATCCACGCTGAGCTAGTGTGAATAGAGTTGAGATAGTTGTTACGTGGGGAAAACAATTCCAAGCTCTCCGCATTCTTTTGTTTGAACCACTATACTGTCCAATAGGGTTTGGGACTTGACATTGATTATTCGATTTTACATCGATGTCGAAGCAAAATTTTACTTTCGATTCGACATCAATTTGCCATCTTCCAAAAAAAGGAAAAAGGAAATTGTTTTGAAACCATGTAAAAAGTAAAAACCATATTATTTTACTTTTTGCATCATTACATCACCTAGTATTTTTTCATTAAAAAAAACTAAAAAAAATCCACATCAAAATTATTTTCAAAGTCCCAAAATTTTGATGTTGATTTTTTTTTTATGTGATGTCGAAATTATTGGTTTGACATCTATTTCGAAATTTATAATCGTATCCCAAACCTCCTATCCAATCTAGGTGCCCGTTAGGGCGCCGCAGCCAAACCGCGGTGCGCTACACACTCAAGCACCTTATACACCAAGCAGAGTTGGGGTGATTTCGAGGTGTTACCCCGCCGTCATGTAACGTGATGTGAACTTGAAAACTATCACAATCAAGGGGATTTAGGTACCTGACAACACATGCCAAATTTTATTGGGGTACGATTATTCCTTCTTGGTGAAAAAATGGCTTGAAACATGCTCAAAATCACTTTAAGGATGTTAGCTACTGCCTACTACTGCCTACTACTGCTACTGCTAACATCTAATACGTCGGCCCGCGATTCTGACCAGACGGGTGGGACTACAATGTTCATATTTTACATGGACATTAAGGTTATAGAAATATAGTCTCTTTTGAAAAAAAAAGTTGAAAAAGTTTGTTGGAAGGCTTCCAATAAAGGTTTTAAAATAAGCCTTAAACACTTGGCATACAATCAACAAGTAACCATAGTTACTTGACACTTGTTGACGGTATAAGCAGAGTTAGGCGGGAAAGTGCGATACGTAAACAAATGGAGGACATTTTAAATTTTGCTTCTATGTGTGAAACGAGAAAAGTTGTCATTATACTCTCATAAAACAAATCAGAAACCGTCCCTGACCTAGGCCCAGATGTAGAAAATTATTTATAATACAACAGTGTAGGTCTAAAGTTCCATTAGGCTATAGGACTAGATAAAATTATTACTTACATTACATGTTTGACAAGCCTAGCCAACCCTAGGCCAGCACAACATAGTTCTGATATGAACTTGCTCAACTGTTTGTTTACATAATTGCAACAATCAAATCATTTCATACAACTTGTCTTTCGATTGGCCCGCGTTTATGAAGGCACTGCCATCTAGAATAAATATAGAACTTTTTCGAGCTCTTTGCTATACGCAAATCTTTTTAAAGTGTTTGGATTTCGTGATACTCTTTCAACCATAGGGGTTTAATATCAATGCTTTCAACTCACAACCCATGACGTTTTCCACGATACCGTTCAAGAATACCAATTCCTTCGAAAACGAAAACGACTTCGTTTTCAAATTGCGTTTTCAACTCATCTCCCACGAACTCAAGAATTGGGGTCCAGTCCTTATACCGTCGTTATACCATGGTTATACCACCTATACCCAGGATGTACATGAATCCGGGTCTAGATATTTTACATCCTATATTGTTACTGCTAATACCATAGAATTTAAATCAACTTTGATAAAAATATTATATTTTAGCAAATAATTTTGTAATGGAACTTGAAAAAGTAATGAGATCACACACATAACAAAAACTTGTAGAAATACAGCCAAACCTTACACACTCAAAAGGAATGAGATCTAAAAAAAGGGCCAAGCTCATCTACCCTTCCACATAAACGTACAGTGTCCCATAACAGCATCCTCGAAAAGCTTGGCAAAATAGAATTTGCATGTTATTACGTTTAAATTATTAGAAAAAAAGAACTTGGATAAACTATTACGTTAAATTAATAATCGCAAATTCTATTTTGCCAAGCTTTTCGAGGATGCTGTTATGGGACACTGTACGTTTATGTGGAAGGGTAGATGAGCTTGGCCCTTTTTTTAGATCTCATTCCTTTTGAGTGTGTAAGGTTTGGCTGTATTTCTACAAGTTTTTGTTATGTGTGTTATACCATACTAGTAACATAGATTTGTTATAATACAAGCTCAATGACAACATTTAATTAATATGCTAGACTCTCAGTATGGCCGCGGGAAGCGTGCCAATTTGAAAATTTCTTGAAGGGGGAAAACTGCCGCCTAAAATCTAAATCTTGCCAGATGTTACCAAGCATGAACAAACAATTAATTTAGAAAATAATATAATTAATTAAAATCAGATCTTATTCTTATTTAATTTCACCGATGCGAGTAAACTCTAGTAAACACTAGAATCATCCACTGCATCTTAGTTATTTCAAATTTGTCAGTGAAATAATCCTCTCCCTCCAAGCCGGCTTCTAATCGGCACGCTGGCGCTTGGGGTGGAGGATAGGAGACTGAGCGTCTAGCGCTTAAGGGTAAACACTACGACCGATATTAAACCACAGCAAAATTACAGTTTTTTAGTTATATCTCGCTGAGGACTACAGCCTGCACAAACAAATATTGTAATGTGGTAATTAAGTTTTTTTATTTAATTTTGAATTAATTAATGCATTTTATTTGAAATACAAACCGCACGGATTATTAAGCGAGCGAAGCGAGCGTTTCCATTTGACTCTGCCGGAAAAATTAGTCACTGTTTTTTTTTTTTTTTTTTTTTTTTTTTTTTTTTTTTTTTGTTTGTATGTCTCGCCATAACGTTCGAACGGAGGCTCGGATCGAGTTGAAATTTTCACCATCCGCAAGCTTCGTTCTCGATTGAATGCCATTAGTTTTGTGGCAAAATCGTTCAAAAAGTTAAAAAGTTACATTAAAGTTAATCGAAAGTTTTTTTCAAACTAAACGGCGACAAAATCTGAGATAGCCAAATCATTTAGAATGTCCGTCCGGTCACAATATGTTAATTTTATTTTGATCCGATAAGTAGTGTAGATGGAAATTACATTATAACAAAAGTAACGTTGCCATGGCAACGAAAAGACGCGCGAAGTTTCTAATGCACTGCCACCTAGAAGTAATCAAAATACTTTCGAGGAAGCAGTCTATTATTTGTCAACAAAGAGTTTAAATAGTTAACCCAAGGAGTCAGGTTCTCTAGATGGCGGTGGATTTTATCCACAAAGTAAAGGATTACACACGGGTTTATATCCAAATACCTTGGCAATAATAAATAATTTTGGATACATGGCCCTGTGGACAGCGAACGTCGCAAATTTAAAAATATAAAAAAATGTGCAATGTGGGTCTAGCTATAGCACGTGCTCGCTTATCAACGCGTCCAACTGAGCGTTTCCTAGTTAGCTTTATTTGAGTGTTTTTTGTTGCATTATTATATTGTTCTAACAAAACCACGTAGCTGTCTGCAATAGGTAAAGTTTTTAGATATTTTGCACCATTCTCGAGATATCACGAAAAAAACTGTAATTTCGCGAGTTTTTTTATATTGGTGGTAGTCTTTAACCTTGAGTAAGCTTATTTATGTCACTGTACAGGCTAGTGTCGGGAACAACATACTACCATTCCACAGTAGTAGTTACATTTCTCTCCACCGCCATGAGCAGCAGCAGCACAGGTCACAATGGTGGATTCTGATTGGTTCGCTCAAGTCCTCAATCGACTCTGCTCCGAGCATTATTCCGCTCGGCTTAAAGTGCTTCCGGAATGTGTCGGCATCTCCCGCCATGTTAAACGGGGGAACTACTAGATTGGATTAGAGTATAGTCAAGTTATCCTAGTATTTCATTTGCTAATACTGTATCGGAAGAAATGGAGAGATGTGGTAAAAAAGCAGCAGGATATGGAAGAGTTGTCAGATGAAGAGGAGGCTGAAGAAGTTGTGTCAGGTCTGGCTAACTGGCAGCTAAGAAAGACAACAATATAGCCCGTAAGGTAAGTAAGGCGGGTAGTAAGGCCCGGTTTCACCAAGTGTTAAACTCCGTTTAGCTTCCTTAAACCATCAGTTAATTTGGCGGTGTGTTCCACCACGCCCTAAACCACGTTTAATTCGAGCTGAAGTTAAACGGCCATCCTAGGCGGTTAAAGAACTTATTTGAGTGAAATTATAAATGTTTGTAGGATATGTGATACATTATTATCATCATGGCACGATTCAACGTGTGTGATAGGCCTATATCTTTTTCTTCAGACTACGACGAAGAAATTATAAATTTCATTAAAAGACTTGTTCGACGCCCAAGAATAATCTACGAAAGACAAGATTAATAAATTAAATATGATGATGTAGACCTAGGCCTAGATGATCTTAAAGGTATCTGTGATGATGGTGCTGGAGTTTGAAAGTGACAAGTAAATATCTAATATATTTTAAATATCATTATAATGGCTATTTTGAATGCTTATAGTGCACAAGTAGACCTTACATTGCACTACAATGGCAACAACAACAACATAGGCCTCTTGACATATGGCGGCAGTCAGCTGATCGTTAGCTGAGATAAATGAAGAAAGACGCGACCAATTACAGCTTGCGTAACAGATTTTCTCCGTTTAGTTAAACTAACTGACGGAAGTCATAGTGGAACCCACCAAATTAAACCACCATCTTAAACTATGTTTTACTTTACCGGTCTGTTAACTAACGGGTCGTTTAGGAGACTTTGGTGAAACCGGGACAGATAAAAAAAAATGTATATCTCTAATACAGCTCTAGTATCCATTGCCTTTTATTAATAACATCCACCAACAAATACAGAACAGTACAATAAGATGTAATGATAAGATGTACAAACAAACACATTACAACGTAAACAAACAAATACCAACATATACAAAACACATTACAACATTAAAAAATACAAAATTACAACATAAACAAACTACAACATACACATTACAACATAAAAATACAAATTACTACATAAACAAAACAAAACACCACACAAAACTACAAAATGTAACAAATAACTAGGCCTACCTAGTACCAAGTAAACGCAAATAGACTCTTTCCACAATCACTGGCACCGTCTGTGTTGTAAGCAGAGCATCATGGGAAGCACGACGGCGGGTGTGTGGCGGCCCGTGTCTCCCACTGTTGTGCAGTCTGCCACACACCCTAGAGCACGACATTTAGTGTGTCACCCCCAGAACACTCTGCACGCGATATAGACGGTGCTGGTGATAATGAAATAGTCTGTACAGCGTACATGAATTTCAACATTGTGTCGTGATGAGAAGAATCTTCAGAAGGTTGTACGGAGATGTGGGAGACCCGGGTTCGAACCCCGATCGGGATGGATTTTGTAGCTTCGGATTTGTATTAAATATTATTTATTAGTATGTTATGTCCATGTGTACCACGATCAAGCATAACCTGACAAGAGAACCTCTTTTAATTTGAAACTGTAGGAAATAAGTTGGCCTATGTGAGTAGGTACAGTACCTCATCTATTCAAAAAATTCGTAATATACAATGTTATTCCCGTACAAAACACTGCACTTTGTCAAATATCAACTGCCGATAAGTGTTAAAAGTTATCCCAAACACATTCAGATCTATAATGCAACTACTATTGAGAAGTTAAATAGTTGCCGTCTCGGTGGTCTAGTTGGCTACCTGGAATGTGGGAGACCCGGGTTCGAACCCCGGTCGATATGGGTTTTGTAATTTCTGAATAGTATTAAATATTAACAATTCCGCCTACGGGAGTGTTTCCCGAACAACCAAATCGAGAACTTCTACCTAGTTTGGTCAGGTACAGACAACTTCCAAAGTTGCATTATATGCCTAAATGAAATTCTCTTTTCGTTTCCACTGACAAGTGACCACAGCGCGTTACAGGATGAGGGTCAGGGCCTAGACACATATCACTCTAAACCTTCTGCCGGTCCCGGTGTAGAACCAGGGACTCCAGACTCGCACCCACTCACCCGGTTCTGCGGAGACGGCGTTAGTGTCGGGTAGCTGGCCTGGCTGACGCCGGGGGTGTGTCTGCGTCGGGAGATTCCTCGGCCAGGTTGTCGGTAGTACCGGCCAGGTCGTCGGTAGTACCGGCGAGGTTGTCGGTAGAACCAGCTAGGTCGTCGGTAGAACCGGACAGGTTGTCGGTAGAACCGGCCAGGTCGTCGGTAGAACCGGCCAGGTTGTTGGTAGAACCGGCCGAGCAGAAACTCTGTGATCTGGGATGATCTACCAGCTACCTAAACACACACACATTCACAGATTACTCACAGCTGGGGTATTACCTGCTAAAGAGATGTATTTTCCTACTTGTTTAATTTAATTTGAAAACGGATTTCAGTATTAGGTAGTAAAACATGATATTCTAAATTAAGAGTCAACTATACCTTTTTGAAACTTTTTATGGGAACTTTTCCTGCTTCCAGTTGCCATCCGATCGATATGCAATTTTGCGTAATTGTCAAGCAAGGATATGGTTACTTTTGTATAGTCGAAGATTACTGAACATTATTGCGCAACAACATTGTGTGACCTTAAAGGATTTTGATCCAAAAAATATTAGTCATTATTGACGTACGCGATAACCTTTTCTATAAATCAGCTTTTTATTGTTTTGTAATTTGGACGAGTGGTTCGGTCAAAATATGCCTATTACTAAGAAGGGGTGTGATTTTGGCATGCATATTTTTAGTGGTTCAGTGTATATTTGTGCACAGTTTCAAGATACAATGAAATGTAGGGCCATTTTAGATTGGTACGGTGCTCTAGTATCTATGTGGAACAAAAAATTAGCAGGTTAAAGAAAATTTTAAAAAATTCCCCAAAATGGTCAATTTTCACAAATTTTTAGGATAAAAACTTAAGAACTTCATGTAAAATCACAGTTACAATCAGGGCTCGAATTTTAAAATATTTCGCCCTCCGGGCGAGTGCTCTTGTAAATTTACTAGTCCAAAATTAAAAACACTAGTCCGTATTCCTACTCCAAACCACTACTAGTACTACTTTATCTTAAATACGTAATTTCGTAATAGTAATTAATTACGTCATATTTGGCTACCCTTTACAAATGGACCTTTTTTCTCCTACGTTAGATATCTCACAAACAGAACAATAAAAACATCGAATTTAGATGTCGGTCAAAACGTAGCCACGTGTGTTCTGTAAGCCAACGTTCTTGAAAAAGGCGCTCACTATTATTCTCATATTTTGCATTGTCTGCAGTAGGATGAGGTTTCTGTTTCTTGTTTGGGTTATCAACTCCTGGTAAATACCGCCACGTATTTGTTGACCTCGTAGTTTGAAACGTAATGTACACAATTTATGTTACGGCTCGCCAAAAAAATCCACCGGGGGAGTGATTTCCAAAAGTTACTCGCCCGTGCAACAATACACTCGCCTCGGGCGACCGGGCGAGCGTTAAATTCGAGCCCTGGTTATTAGGCCTATAGATTATGTGGTACAAAATCAATTAGGGGGTATTAGCATCTTTAACCAATGGCATCTTCCATTGGCCGCACTGAATGTGAACTAACGTCAGAAGAAGTGTGAATTAACACGTACCGGATGTGTGTTTAAAATTTTAGTGCAATAGGGCAATGCCAAACTGGTTCGCCTCTATTCTCCGCCAGGATCGCATGATCGGGGATTGACCACAGGACTCTTTACATTTTGGTTCCAGTGGAACTTACACATGCGGTGACTAAACGTCGATTGTCCTGCACTCTGGTGGGAAATCTGTCACCCTCCACAACAATAATACACTGCCCTCAAAATGTTGTAAAAATTCCTATTTTATCAATGTAAAGACAACTGTGGTCAAACCCCGATATTGTTCTGTGCTCTGGTGGGAGATTAGTTTGACCATTGCCCTATCGGTTCGGCTGATTTTCGACGTACACACACACGCTTACAGAATCACAGAGGAAGAGTCGTTTGTCTTGAACTGTAAGACTCAGTCGCTGTCTAATAACAATGTTCTGTTCAAATGAACAGGTTCATTTAGCCGCGTAACATAGGAAAAATACACACTGATAAAGGCGACTGTAAAAACAAAACATATCAAAATGGCGAAAATAAAATCGGCTATTGTTGTCCAGTGCAAAGGCGAGACTGAAAAATAATATAGAAGGCGCTGAAACAATAATTTAACACAAATGAAATGGTTATATTGTTAATAAAACTCCACAACGACTACCATTGTTGCGTGAAGATATATAAGCCGTACCATGGTAAGAGACAACCATTCTAGTTTAACAAGTTGCAAATAAATCTTTGCATCTGAATGCGAATCACTCTTTAGAAGGTTCCACCACTTGTACGGTTTGTACCATTTCTATATTTTAAACATATTATTCGATCTCATGAAGTTGAAAGATTTCACTAGATTCGGACCTGATTGCTGATTGACTGCGTGGGATTATCATAGGCAAGTCTTTTATCTTACTGACAACTATTAGGATTCGCTCTTAGCACTTGTATTTAGCCTGTCTAGTTAGTTCCTTAGTTGCGAGCAGTGGCCCTGCGGTATCGCCTCGGTGCTGTCATCGCCGTATTCCCACTGGGATGCACCCGTCTCTAATGACCCTGTTGCGCATGTCTTCAGGCTGAGATCCGTTGCCCATTGTTTCGCTCTTAGCACTTGTATTTAGCCTCCCTAGTTAGTTCCGTGTAGTAGTGGCCCTGTGGTATCGCCCAGGTGCTGTCATCACTGTATCAATGGATACCTGTCGCTCGACCCTCTTGGCGTGTCTTCAGGCTGAGATCACCTTGCCCATTGCTTTCACTCTTAGTACTTGTATTTAGCCTCTCACTTAGTACTCTATGTGTATTAAGTAGTTATAAATTAATGGTAGCATTGTTTGTGTAGAATGGACCCATTTGTGGTAGTACTTTCTTATGGTAGTTTGTTAATGTTTGTCTCTCTTTATTTGCAGCCTCTATTGCGTCTCCAGTGATAGTTTGACAGTCTCTCTGATATTGATCTTCCAGAATATATCTCCGAACAGCATTTGATAGAGAATGAGCCGTATTCATGCCTTGAAACCAGCAGTAAGCTACATCGACCTTGACTTTTACGCACTCCCAATCTTGTGGGTGTAGGTGGGTCTAAACGGGAAGACGTGCTGACTTAAAATTTGAATTGATTTAAATTAGGAGTGACTAAATTTTGTACTCCATAATTCCTGCCATTTCGTAAGTGCTTCGGAAATAAATCTCAAATTACGATCATATCAATTGCTTCTCTGCTTTCTCTTCGTAAAAATTACAGGCCGAATCCAATGTAACATTGAACATTGTTAACACTAAGAGTAGCTCATAAGATGCTTTGTAACAGGTTTGTACAGCCAGGGTCATATATAAATCAAGAGGTCTGAAAGATACCTCTTTCACCGACATCTCGTGGTCAACTCTTGGTGTCATTATTTATATCGCCCTGTGAACTGCATTATTGACGTAAATAAGAAACATGGCTGCTAAAATGTCAAAGGAAAATTCTCTATTCACCGGAGAAACTATCAAGCCTAGAAGAAATATAATATGGAACGTAAAGAGAGCATTATACATCGATACCTTGGCCTTGGCATAGCATTAAGACTATGCCTTAGTTCTTATATTTGCCTTAGTTTCTAATTAATTTTGAATAATTCTATCTTGGCTGTCAAGTCTTATTTGCAAACAACCAAAGTTTGTTTTATGCTTTTGTTTTGATAAAATTTTATTTCACTTCTGACTGCCTTCTAGATATTGACTATTTTGTTGACCAAGAGTCTTTCAAAGCCTCCTAAATAATATTAAAAACATCAAATAGTCCAGGGAATTTCCATCGATCGATAATGCAGTTCACAGGACGATATAAATAATGGCACCAAGAGTTGACCACGAGATGTCGGTGAAAGAGGTATCTTTCAGACCTCTTGATTTATATATGACCCTGACTGTACACACATACATAGGCATGTGCAGTTCTTGAAAATTCACTGATAATAATTGATTAAAAATAAAAAATAAAGAAACATCTACTTAATTTTCCGAAACCGGATGCTTATGCCCATATGATTCTTTAAAAATGAAATATTTCATATTATTCCATATTAATATTTTATAATTTTATAAAATTATAAAACCTCTGAAATGTCAAACATTAATATGTTGCCATGTATGCTGAGAACTGTAAGCTCGACATGACGACAAAACAAATTGACGCACACAAACTACATTGTTTCGGTATTGCATTCAGACCACTCCTTTTTTTTAAACGCTCCAAATGAACTCTTAAAAACCTGATTTTCAAAAAAATTTGCCTGCGGCACTGTATTTCTGGAGGAAGCCCCCCATACCCCCATGTTTGGTCCCTTTCTTACGGATATACATTTAGGCGCAAATCGCCCGGCCCCTCCCCCATGATTATGTTCAAGATTAGCCAGTGTCCTGTGGCCCCCCATTGGAAAATACAGAAAACCAAAAAAAAAAAACTCCTAGGCCTCATACCAGTATTTACTGTATCGTGCTTTCATTTATTAAATAGTATTTTTTGTTTCATAACAATCAAATGAAGAAAACATTTATCAATTCATTACAGTTTTAACAAACTTGTATCCCTGCGTGACGTGAGAAGGGAATCGTCGCCAACGGGAGGTGAAGGGGCACCTAAACTAGCTCCAAGGAAAGAATGCAGATGCTTTGTAGTGGTGGAGGTAGGGTGAAGGAGGGGAGGGGAAAAAAATATTTCCGGAAATAAAAATAAAGTAAATATGTTCAGATGAACGTCGTTAGACGAGTGAGTATAACCCTATTATTTATACGAATATTATCAAACTTACCTAAATATGCAAATGTTGTCGGGTACTCAACACATGACTCGCTCACTCGTCTAACAACGACTTTGGCGTTTCCCTAGTCTGGTTGGCCAAGGCGCCCTTATAGCCGAAATGTGGGAGACGTGGGTTCAATCCCCTGGTCGGGAAATATTTTGTAATTTCTGGATTGTAGTTTAAAAATTATTAAACATGTTTTGAAATGCATATAACGCAGTGTAGTCCATCATCTGTGACAATACTATGGAAATCATAGCCAGTACGAAATACGTGAAAATATTGCAAGGTTTACTCAATCTACGAGCGGAATTCGGGAGTACCTTGACGTTCAACATTCGATAGACCTTGCATGAGCACGGCATTTCACAGCCAGGTAAATAACAAACAAAAAATATTTTTTCTAAATCAAAACCAATTGTCGTTAATATAAATTTCTACACATTGGCAGTCTATTTTTCAGTTTATTATTTCTTGTAGGTTTAAATCGAAATAGATTGTGCTCATTTTGTTAGCAGTTCTCAGTTACCTGGTCACGGATGTCTGTTTAAAATTTCAGCTCAATCTATTTGGCCGTTCGGCCGTATGGGATCGGACAGACAAACATTTAACATACATACATTTAACATACAGACAATGCTCACGGCCAAGGCCCGATCGAGTAGCGTTAGGAAAGACTTCGTTTCGCTGCGCTCACTCGTCTAATTACTGTATGGGACAGTACTGACTGCTGCCTACAACTTAATACTATTTGCACATTCAAATTTTTCTGCATTAAACTTCAAAGATGACCTACCAAGGCAGTATAAACAGTAAGGTCTACTATTATTTGATCTTGATGAAGTATGAATTCAAATGAAGCTTGGAATAACCTACTTCCTCGGTAACCTACTTGCAGCTATTTTATTTTTAATTAGAATTTCCCCCGAAAAAATTTTCAGGAAATTTAACATCACTAGGTGGGGGTAGTATGAATGTGCGGTAAAAGTAATATCGCCTTGTGTATGAAAGAGAAATATATTTTACCAACTCTAGCATGCAAAGAGTTGGCAAAGTTGCACAGCATTCTTTTGTAGGAACCACTATAGTAGTCAGTAATTAATAAACTATATAATCTACTGATGAAAAGATATACAAAGTGCTGAAAGAAGATTAAATCCTGAATATGTCAAATAACTTTTCATAATCCAAAAATCCCAAAAGTCCACACACAAAGTTTGCAGGTGCAAAGTTTTGAAACCCGCAAAAGTTTGTAAAATATGCATAAAAGATGCGCAAAATTAATAGTTACAATAAAAACAACCCCGCACTAAGCTGACTACTAAGTCAGGCTGCAAATAAAGTTTCATGTTTTATTGTAAGGGTAGGCCGACGTATATTACAAAAATAATTTGCAACAAGAGTTTGAGGAATAGCTAACTGCTGCAAAAACAATTAGTTTCATAACTAAGACAATACTCTCGATGCACACATTTATAGGCAAAGGTCCACCCTACTTTAACCCTTTCATCCCTTCTAAGTCCCTCAGTTTTATTGTGGTATAGCATTTACATGGATAGGATAATAGTTTAATAAGAATGACGGACGTTGAGTCCCACTACTCCTGAGCACATAGAGCTATCGCACGTTCACATAGGATAATATTTAAGCCTTGTACATATTTTTTGGTAGCTCTAATGGTGTAAAAAAATTGAAAATAGTGGAATTTTGAAAATAATATATAGTGGGTTACCCAAATGTATGATTTAGGGTTCCCGCTCGATTTTCGTGATGGAGCAACGCCGCATATTCCAAATAGTAAAATACGATTTTAGATTGATAATTTTTTTAGGTGTCACTTTTCTACCCCTTGCAGAGGGTAAGGGTGGAGGGGGTTGTGACTATTTTAATTAAAATTTGATTTTTTCTTGGAAATGAATGAAACTTTGATATTTTTACTAAAACAACACATTGCCGAGTTTGAAAAAAAATACAAAAAGTAAAATTTGTGCCGCCATCTTGGAAAAAAATAATCACTTTTTAGACATGTTATCAAATACCGGTAGTGAGAAATTCATAATGCTGATGAAAATCGCTAGCCCATACGCTAAAAATAATTAGGGTACAATGCAGCTTTTGTTGGTGATAATTTTTCAGTGTGACAACCCTTGCTATTAAACATACACCATCGAATGACATTACCGGTTGCACTTTTGAGTGACTGGTAAAAAGCACGACAAACAAAGTTTTCTAGCGGAAATAAAATTGTTTCGTCTAACTTTAGAAGCAATTCCAATTCTCCACAGAGCATATTTAATATCTTTACCGCCCCAGATGTATTTATATAATTATTGCAGAAATGAAATTAGTAAGAGGAGTATAGAGGTGTATTTAGGCTTGACAAAATCAGGAGCAAGGATATTAGAAGAGAGTTGGAGTTGACAAGTTTTTGTTCAAAATAGGAAGAGAAAGATTGAGATGGTTTGGACGTATGAGAGAATTGGACAAAAAGAGAATACCGAGAGCAGAATTTGAAAGTGGATATATGAACAGAAGAAGACCTGGTACACCAAGAAAGAAGTGGAAGGACCAAATAATAAATGATGGGGAAAAAATAGCAGAAAAACGACTGTTGGAGGACAGAAGGCTGGTGGTAAGAAGCAAGAAAGAAGAGGACGATATTGAAGGAGAAGATGACATGGAAGATGAAGAAATTGTAAGAGAAGAGAACATGACAGGCCTGGCAAGCCGGGGGGTGATAATAAACCCTTTGTGCCCTGGAAAAATCTGGTGATTAGCCATCCCCTGACCCGACTTATGTTGGAAGCAGGTGTAAGAAATATATATAATATATTGTAGAAATATTCATTTTGCTTAGAGCCTACACTTCTGCTATTCCATACCTGCAACTCAGCTCTCGATAATATTGTGATATTTTCTGCTTGTCCAACAATGCATCTAATTCGAACTGTCTTCCTATCTTGCATTGCTTCTATCTGTTTATGTTGCAGCACACTTTCATTAAAGCAATGCATTTTGACATTTGACCAGAATAGTGCTCGTAGTGCAACAGAAAACTCGTATGTAACAATTGCTTTCTTTGAATATTATTCTGGCTGAGACCTTACAAACAGAAAAAATTGAGCAAGTAAGGAACTTGTTTCGACAGTTTCGTTTTTGTTGTGACACTGTATTGTGTTACCAATGTAGTTTTACATTTTTGTAAACCTTTTGGTCAGAGGCTCAAATGTTATATTCTAACTCTCGATTCTTCCATAGACATGCTTTGAGTATTGTAACTGTTCCACTTTGTTTCGTCGAAGAATATCATTTTGAACCTAATCTGGTATAATGCGTAATATTCATTGCGACGTTTTTCTATATCAGAAAATAAATTGTCTTATAGATCTTTAACTTATTTGTAATGCACGTTCAAGTTTTCAGTTTGAGTAGTGATAAATGTCGATGGAAGAGTTAATAAAGTTAAACAGTTAAACTTAAAACCTGTTCAATACAAAGTTTGCTAGATAACAAAGAAACGACATTTCGGCAGAGGGTCTTGAGGAAAGAACTGGCCTGTTCGAAAAACGAATGAAAGAATGTGTTTATTAATACATTTATTACATTGTGTCGCCAGCATAACTTGTGATACTGGGCATTTTGTTTATCAAGACAAGCATCATGGTTGTATTTCACTGTTCTATCATTGGAGACATGAACATTGAATAGCCGATGTAAGATGTACTGCACTCCCTGTACTCAATTTGTGTTCTACTTTATTGCAAAAGAAACACGTGCCCTTCTCAATTATTGTTATTGAAGTCTTATCGAGTCAGCCTGTGTTTTGTATGCTCAAAATCATTTGATGGATGCTAGATTATCTTGCTGCAATCTGAATAAGCAAACAATCTGTCTCTATCTATAAAATATGTGGCATTTTTTGCAACGCCCGCGTTCAAGGCTCTCACAAAAACTCGTCCACTAGTGTTGATCTTGTTGACACACAAAACACATCTTCATACTTTCCACGATCATGAATTGCACTCAATACTTTACCAATGTGGTAGAAAAAGACTCGAAACTAAAGAAATAATGACAAAGTTTAAATGCTTCATTTTTACAATAATATTTTAATATATGTACACTTTAGAAATGAGCAAGGTCCAGAATACGACCGAAAATAATCAGATGATTACAATACTTTCAATTGGCTTCTAGCACCATAATACAATAATAATTTCTTGGATTAAACAAGTGGAGTCAATGAAAAATAACTACAAATCAAACACACTTTAAATGTCGGGTTCTTTCTATAGCTGCGACTTTTCCATCGAACAAATTTACAGTGTTTTATAGTTTCACGACAACCTGTGACTTGTCCACCAGTTCAAGTAATTTTTAGGGCGCGACTAGTTTTGTTTATTTATTTACTATTTAAGAAGCAAGAAAGAAGAGGACGATAATGACGAAAAGATGAAATGGAAGATGAAAAAAATGAATGAGAAGAAAACATGACAGGCCCGGCAAGCCGGTGTTATAACTAGGAAAACGCTTAAGTCCCGCCGCGTTGATGGATGAGCTTTTTTTTTAAAGTTTTTAGTCTGCGTGGGATATCTTTACTTTTGCGAGTGCTTTGTTGCTTTGTTTTGCTGTCCACGCATTGTAGGTGATTGTTGTCAAGTTTCTATTGTTACTTGTCAATTTGTTATTATTTACCGTTAAAAACTTATATTAAAAGCTTTATTTCTATGGATTCTGGTAATTTTGTCAACTTTTTCTTTCAAAAGGTACTTTATCACCATAAACCTTAATGTCCATGTATAATATGAACGTTGAAGCCCCACCCGTTTGGTCAGAATTGGCCCAAATGACACGAAAATATCACAAAAAAATACAAAAAAAACTTATATTAAAAGCTTTATTTCTATGAATTCCGGTTAACTTTTTCAACTTTTTCTTTCAAAAGGTACTACATCACCATAACCTTAATGTCCATGTATAATATGAACGTTGTAGCCCCACCCGTTTGGTCAGAATCGGCCCAAATGTCACGAAAATATCGCACTAAAAATCGAAAAAAATCGTAAAAGTACGATATTCATGAGAAATATTTCTACGATTGTACCCAAAAACAATACACCTCTAAGTTCAGAGATTTCGAAGGTCCCCTCAAATTTTCATCAAGATCGGATATGCCGTTTTCCTGGTAGAGAGTTAACAAACAGACAGAAAAACAAAAAAAAAAAAAACACCCGAGCTAAATTTTTTGGGGGTCAGTGAAATTGAAGTCTTCGCTTCGCTCATCCAATAAACTCTGTGTGCCTTAGAAAATCTGGTGGTTATAGCCACCCCCTGACCCGAATTATGTTGGAAACAGGTGTAAGAAATATATATATATATATATATACATTTATTTACTATTGCAATATTACTATTCGAGACGATGCATGGTGATATATGAGGGTGAACAATTTTACAAATATAAAACCAATGCCTTCTGCGGGATTCAAACCCACGTTCTTCAAGTGATATACGCTGTGGGCCAGCGCCCCAATCGTATTAGTAACCGCAGGCGGCTTCAAGCCATTGATTCACTGTTGTATTTCATACATTATATTTATTGATATTTTCCCGCGTATTAAATTAAAAGCGCGTAAAGGTAGCCAATTGTTAATAACTTCCCATATTGGAAGCAATAGCTTAATATTATGTATATGGATTTTTTTTATATAACGCGTTGCCATATGGCAACCCCTGGTCAGAAAGGGTTAATAACTAATTTACAACGGAGGACAAAACGCCGCTCGAGTTCGTTTGAGCATGTGATTACTTGGTTTAACCAGGATTTTAAATATGGTTTGATGCCAAGAAAACCACTGCCTTCTACAAATGAATGTTTCAGTATTTCTCAGTTGAATAGTTGTGTTAATTATGCCACTACCATCTGAAAATATTCGTTCATGATTTTATAAGTGAAATATTCAAAACAGGGTTGTCCTATAATATCAACATAAAAAGTGTAAATATCAACCGATTTTAAAAATTTCAAAAGTTTTTGTTTCAACAAACAAAAAGAACGCAATTAAATTTATTTTAAAATTTTACTGCAGTTTACACCGGTAAATAATGTCGAAAATTTGAGATTTTTTCCAAGATGGCGTCTTTTTTCGAACTTCTAGTATTTTTTTTTTAAATTCAGCATTGTGTTGTTAGTAAATCTACGAATTTTAAAAGAAATTCATGGTTTTGTTTTGTGTCTATGGTAATAATCACAAACCCCTACCCCCCACCCCCTGCAGGGGGTGGGGGGGTGACACCTAAAATTTTTATCAATCTAAATGTATTAACAATTTGGTAAAGTGCCATTGCTCCATCACAAAAATCGAGCGGGAAACGTTAAGGCTACCTACTAATATAAAAAACAGAAAAATTATAAATTTGCCATTTCCAACCCAATTTCCAATTACCCAATTTCCAATTTATTTATTTTTGATTAATAAAGAAGCTTGTTCTTGAACTAAAATCTAAAAAAAAAAAATAGAAATTGCTGTACATATTCAAAGGGGGACGACCACCCCCCCCAAATTTGGTCAGAGGGCGAGGGAGGAACAATTTTTCACAAGAGGTACTTTTTGAGATCGTATATAAAATATTAATATTAATATATATTTTTCTTATTTTGCAAATTTTTCATACATCTTGTGAGGTTTTTGTAAAAAAAAACTTCAAAATATTCCAATCACACTCTTAGAATAGAACCAAAAATAAAATCGGGGCTGTGCGCCCCGGGACCACATGAATGTGTAATTTTAGAAACAACATAAGTCCAAAAAGTAAGTTCTGAGATAATCAAATAAAACCTTCTAGATTCTCTTAACATGTCATAAATGAATATTTTCTTTTCCCTGATCATTAGTATGTATTAAACAATCATAAAAATAAAATAAAAAAAATTGGTGAAGAATTTATATTCACATGTATATTTTCATTTAAAAATTTAAAAATTATGTTGTTTCTAAAATTATATATTTTTTTTTTTGAAAATGAAGGTAATTTGTCAGGTAGTTAATGAATAACACAATGGCTATTATCTAAAAACTATTTTTTAATTATATGGTATGTTTGGCACAAGTTAGTAATGGTTTTAATTAGATTTAAATTTTTTTTAATGCAAAAGTTAGGTTGTTTCTAAAATTATAATTAAATTTTTGGGAAATGAGGGTGATTTGTCAGGTATTTAATGAAAAACAAAATGCTTATTACAAAAAAAACTTTTTTTATTCATAAGGCATATATTGCACAAGTTGGTAATGGTTTGCTCTAGCTTTTGAGTAATAGGCCTAATATGCCGTTGATTCAATTAAGATCGTTGTCCCGTTCAATTAATTAAGTGCACTGCTGATGACAAAAGTCAACACTGCCTTTGAAATTTGTTACACAATGCATACACCGCCTTTAAAAATGACAGACATGAACATATTTGAAAAGTAATTTTAGAAACTACATAAGTCCATTGACTTATGTTGTTTCTAAAATTACTTTTCAAAAATGCATTATTTGAGACCCTATCGAAAAATGATGGTGAATGAAAATTATGTTGTTTCTATACAACTGCAGTAAGTCGATCTAATATGAAAAAAATAAACCGGAACGAATCAACTTACATATAGGCGCACCCATCCAAAACCACCCAATCCCCATCGTGTCTCAAATTATTATGTTTTTTGAAATACAATGACCAATAGGCCCCCCTAAACACATCAGTGCTCATATGAATTTTTGAAGTACACAAAGCTCCCATCCTCGTAGCTACTACGT